>JARQZK010002203.1:35000-250000 GCA_030704885.1 Cynegetis impunctata | reverse complement strand
TTTAGGATTTCAAGGTCAACCGCCTTATAATTTAAAAAAAATCAAAGTAAAACAAGCACCCTAAGCTATTAATTTGTTTTAACTTTCGAGTGTCTACCTTGAGACCTACAACTCCTATTTACAATATTCACAAAAACTCTTCTCAGCCAATTAATCAATTGATCTATTCATCAATTTTTTTTTCTTTCACAAAATAGGTACCTACCTACTTAAAGAATTTGTTAACAGCTGGTGAGAGCAAATGAAAAGTTATTATATATTTTTGAAGATTAGCGGGATTCTGCGATCTTTAACGTTAGCAAAATGATCTATATTATCCTCATGAAATTTTTTGTCTTTCGCCAAAAGTTTTACCAATTCCTTTTCAATAGACAACAAACTAATATTTTTCAAACGATCCTGGATCATTGAATTTCGTGAATAAGTTTTAATTCTCTTAAGAGTGGAAAACGAGCACTCTACGGAAGCTGATGTCACCGGGATAGAAACAATTAGACATAAGAGTTTATAAACTTGAGGTAAATCTTGATTCAAATCATTATCAAAAAGGTATTTAATAGTCCCCACATGATTTTCATTTTGCCCCAAAATTTCATTGTCATTATAAACAACACACAGTTCACTTTTTATGGCCACCTTATCAAAAAAAGTGTATTTTTGACATAAATTTTCCAAAAGGTGGAATCTGGAAAATTAGCCGAAAATCCGGTTGACAAATTTTTATTGAGTAAGTCGAAGAAATGCAGTTCTTTTATTACAATTATATCTAAATTTAATTCAATATTTTTCAAACACTTCTGTATGTTTAAATACATCGATACCAGTGCTCTCAGGCATTGTTTAGAAGTAACATTTAATTATGTAAAGAAATTATTATGGTTTAATGAATAAAGGTGATTTCAAAAAAATGCAGTTCTTTCAAATCAGAGAACCTTATTTCTATTTGACCCCTAATAGTATCCAAAATTTCATAAAATATTTGCTTATAGTGAAGCTCCATATCTGCGTAACTGAATTTCTTTCGTTTTGGGCTAAATTGAGTCGTATCATCAGTAGTTTGAAATACAGAAAATAGTTTTTTAAAATAAACTTCTGCACGAAATTCTGAAATTTTTTCCAAAAGAAACTTGAGGCGATTTCGTGAGTAAATTACATCTGAAAACTTGTGCTCTAAGATTTGAAAAACTATTTCTGTATATTCAAAAATTAATTTAAAGATGTTTAAAAAATATATTAAATTCCTTATCTTGTAAGTAAGATATTAATCCGCGTGCTGTATTTAAAGTTACTTTATCGGTGAAAAATTCCTCACTTTCAACTAGGTATAGAATTAAATCCTCAAATCCTAAGCAGCCCCAAACAGAGACGTTTTCTAGTAAAAAGTAAACACTGCCAACAAAATAATTTATTTTTTACCTGTGATCCGGTTAGGCAAGGATGTCTCTCATAATTCCGTGAATTAAAACCGCGGTTTTGTTTTCTGTTACGCTGCACCAAATTGTTTAATTCAGGGGTAGGTCGCAATGTTTTTATTAAAACTTTATCCTCATAACTTAGTACACTAAAGTTATGGGATAACAAATATTCCACTAAGTCACCATTGAAATTTTTCAATGGGTTCGCTCGATGTCACGCGAAATTCTGTAGTTGTGATTGGTCGACATTGTATAAGACAGGGTCGCGATCGGTGTTGCCATTTACATGTGTTTTGCTTTTCAATTGCAATGAAGTATTCATTCGGAGTATTTGCACCGTTGTTTGCTTTTCTGTGGCAGGCATAATGAACGTTGAGAATATACCTTTCCATGCCTCCGCAGCGTTGCCACAAATCTTGAAATGAATGAAATGCAGTAAATGTAAATACCTTCTATCGTAATTAATAAATTATATTATATAATATAGGTTGAAAGGAAGGTGCTTAAAATAATATGATTTTGATTAATATGAATATGCTGAATGCTGACTATTCAATATAATACTTTAGTGATACACGGAATATTATTGAGGAGGCTTAGCCTCCTTTGACTAGCCGCCCCTGATATATATATATTTAAAATATATATATGTATATTACCGTAGTCTGTGCATTGTCAAAATTTGTAGAGGTTCTTATCAGGAATCGTATCATGAACTTCCTTACTAGATATGTTGAATTGGACATGTATCAATATGGTTTTCAGAAACAATCAAGCACCCAAAGTGATACGATAGACTTTCTAAACCATGTCATAACTAAATTGGATGGCAAAAAATACATAATAACAATATTTATCGATCTGCAGAAGGCATTCGATGTAGTGGATAATGAAATATTAATTGAGAAATTGATCTCTTTAGGTATAAGAGGAAAAAGTGCAAGCATATTGAAATCATACTTGAAAGATCGACAACAATATGTATCTCTGGATAAGGTCAACAGTGAAATCGCGAATATAAACTGTGGAGTCCCACAAGGCTTAGTCCTGGGACCTCTACTATATTCTTCACACACCCTTAATCTCAAAAAGGCAAATCTTAAGGCTCGCTATTACATATTTGCAGATGATACCATTCTAGTATATGAAGGATCTAACTTAGCAGAACTAGAGGACTTGGTGAATAGTGATCTAGTACTATATGCTAAATGGCTCCTGTCTAATAAGTTACAAATAAATGTGAAAAAAACAGTGTATATGCTTTTTAAAAATGAAAAAAGTCACGACCCAGATATAAGAATTGGAGATCAGTCAATTCAAAAGGTCGATCATACCAAATATTTATGATTGGTGATCGATGAGAAATTAAATTGGCACAAACATGCAGAACACTTGACAAAAAAAATTGTACCAATGATTGGAGCACTTTACAGATGCCAAAGCTACTTCAATGTAGCAAATAAAATAATGATATATATTGCTCATTTCCTTTCTATATTCAGGTATCTGATAACAAATTGGGGGGTGTGTTCTCAAACATCATTCAATAAAATAAAAACTTTACAAAATAAGGTGGTAAAAACTTTATTTGGCTATGATTACAGAACGAATACAGAAATGATCTACCATCCGACTGAAATTTTACCGCTAGAAAAAATTCTACAAATAGAACAGTGCAAATTTATTTATAAAATAACAAAAAATCAACAAAAATGCAACACAAACATGAGCATAGTTAATGAAATCCATTCATATGCAACCAGAAATCAAGACCAAATTTATTTACCCCAGGTGAGAACGAATGTTGGCTTGAATAATCCCTTCTCTAAATATCTTCAAACATTCAACCTTTTGCCAAACTATATGAAAAATAAAGATAGCTACTCCTCATTCAAAGCTGAACTGATGAGATATTTTGACGGCCATTAAATTCAAAATATAAATATGTTCCGGTAGGTACCAGCAATTATTGTTGATTTGGAACAATGCTTTGAAAAATATATATATGTATATTTTGGGAACAGATTTGTTGTTAATTGTTTCCGTGTTTTGAATGGTTTTGATAGAGCTTGTCCCGAATAATTCTAATTTGTTGTTTATTTATATCTCTAGATATTATAGAATGTATGTGTAGGTATATATGTATGTGTTAAATTTGATATTCTTTAGTCTGAAATATGTGATATAGGGTAAGAGAGATTCTCTTTTGTACCTACTGTTCAACCTTGTATATCGATTCAAAAAAAAAAGCATTCTTTGAAAAAAAACGTGTGTATGTATATATATATATATATATATATATATATATATATATATATATATATATATATATATATATATAATACCCAATACGTTCAGTAAGGGATTCTTGAAGTGAAAAAAAGGCTCACATTCATTTTTGAAAGTAAATACTCTCCGCTATCTCCGCTTCAATTCATTTCTTATTGAGATTAGTTGTTTCGACAAAACATTATTTAATTTCATTCAAAAATATTCCTTATAATAATATAAAGATGATATACTTCTAAAAATGTAGGGCCCGTACAGCGCCATTTTTAGACGTTTTTTATCCCATAAAATGTCTAATACATCATATACAGCCTCTTGTACCGTTTTATTATAAAACGTCGTTTAAATAAATTTGGTTTATGCGGGGTTTAAGACGGCATAAACGCCGTTTATAACTCGGTTTATCATTAAACTTATTAGTTTAATAATATATGGTGAAAAAGCCTAATATATATATATATATATATATATATATATATATATATATATATATATATATATATATATATATATATATATATATATATATATATATATATATATATATATATATATATATATATATATATATATATATATATATATATATATATATATATATATATATATATATATATATATATATAAATATATATATATATATATATATATATATATATATATATATATATATATATATATATATATATATATATATATATATGTATATATATATATATATATATTTATATATATATATATATATATATATTTATATATATATATATATATATATTTATATATATATATATATATATATATATATATACACATTTCTTCTTTCGGTGCCGTACCCGGTTGCGAGCGTATTCGACGTCTCTACACCTATTCGTGTTGTGCGTGATACAGTGATATACGAATAGAAGGGACCTTCAGTTTAACAACGTTTCCTAGCGTCTTTATAGAGAGGCTTCACTAGGTCAGGCGCGGATCCAGAGGGGGGAACGTTCCCCCTCAAATGGCCTGGGCCGCACCTAATTGTTTTGATTGGAAGCTACTCGATTTACCATTGCCCAAAATACCAGTACCTTTTGAATATATAAAAGTCACCCCCCCCCAAAAGTCGGGCCTGGATCCGAGCATGCACTAGGTTGAATACTTCTCGGTGGTTTGGCATTATATTATTTCTCGACGGCGACACGGGAGACGTTGTTTCCATGGCTGCTCTTCAGATACTGTTGAATTACTGCTCTATCACTCAGAGTATAGCTTCACACGTGCCAGATGGATGTGTCCGGTGCCGGGCTTGCGCTGGTTTACAGCTCTTCACACCGGGCCGGTACCGATCCGGATATGTTCTTTCACAATTAGTTTTTTTAGACTAAAACCAAAAACTATGAAGTATCATCCGGTTGGGAATATTGGTCGTGACTATATTTTTTAAATTTAGGCTGGCTGTGTCATCCGTTTTGATGAACTGAAAGTAGTTTATCTTAGCTTTTATCAGTACAATATAAAACTCATATTCACGTTTGAAACATCATTTGTATTGCCTTTAAATATGTTTTTGTGAGAATCATATAAAAAATATTGTAGTTAAAAACTATATTTGAATTCGAAATAATAAATTTTGTTTTGAAATTTTTTTAAATTGGACTCTATCATCAATCACTCTCAATTTTAGGCCAAATAACCAAGCCGATTCACAATTTGAGTTTTCAATTAGCAGATCATTAGATTTGAATATCTATCCTAGCTGTGTATTTGACTTGATTTAGGTATACCTACTGCTTTGTACAAGTACTTATTATTGTTTTTAACTTATTTTAACAGAAAATAAAATCACCTCTCAAAGCAGATTGTACCCTTACTTGTTCTCGTCTTCTCGAGCAAGATTCTTCTGATCGAGCAGTTTTTGCCGCCCGGGCCCGGATTAATTCTGAGACAGGTTGGAATTTACGCTTGAGAGGAATTTCGAAAACGAAAAAAAAAACTGAAAAATTGAAAGAAGTTAGAAAATGAACTAATATGTGCACTAATCTCAAAAATAGAAACATATTATAGGCTCTTGCACCGTATATTATTAAACTAAGTTTAACGATAAACCGAGTTTAATTTGACAATCGAAAATGTCAAATTAAACTCGGTTTATCATTAAACTTAGTTCAAAATAACGGTGCAAAAGCCTAATAAACTATTGCTTATTGAGCTCTCTTTTACTAAGTTTATTATTTTAAAAAGTACATCCGAAACAACTGATAGCTATACACAATTGAATAGTGACCGCCGATATTTACTCATTGGAACGCCATATATATATATATATATATATATATATATATATATATATATATATATATATATATATATATATATATATACAGGGCTGGATTTACGAATTTGCCGCCCATGGGCCCAAAGCATTTCGCCGCCCCCGACTCCCTAACGCGACAAATTGCCAGACCTAAAATAAAACTATTTGAACATCAATATCCTGAAAATAAATTCGAATAACATCTTAATAATGTCATAGCTTTATATGACCTCACTAACTATGATCTAGGTCTAGGAATAATGCTAATTACTACTTTGTTATGTGGAATATTTGCAGATAATCTATGATTTCCGTTTACACCTCAAGATATCGTTTTAACTGTTGAACTAAACATAGTACAATTACTGTTATCAAAATTAACGGAGAAATATGGATTAAAGAAAAAGTTACATGTTTCGTCACTTCTTGCCGACGAGATTTAGAAAAAAATCAATTTCGTTTCTTTACAAAGTGGATTGTAGCATCAGAAAATTAAGAAATCAAAAACGATTCCATGATAAAACTTTTTAATGAGAGCTGAAATATTCAATTCATAGTGAAACTTTTCGAAAAGTTTAAACTCAAGTCTTTTTCTATACTAAAACAGCTGGGTTAACTAACTTTTTTTGGCTAACAGTTGATCTTGAATAATTATGTGCTCGTGAAAGAGTAGAAATGAACGTTCTGCTGCACAGTTGCTTGCTGGTGTACACAAAACATCACTCAACAACCCTCACTTACAATTGGATATAAGTCCTGGAGATCTTTTGACAAAATATATCTGTTCAATTGTGACAGCGACATTTCTTCTGTATTGGATGTCTTCTCTTTGCACTGACCTTTCAAATAATGACATTCAACAACAACAAAAAAAGAACTTCAATGTCCGTTGAGTGATTAGTGTATAAATCTGAGTGAAAACAAAAATTGCGCATGAACCACTCTTTTATATATATATATATATATATATATATATATATATATATATATATATATATATATATATATATATATATATATATATATATATATATATATATATATATATATATATATATATATATATATATATATATATATATATATATATATATATATATATATATATATATATATATATATATATATATATATATATATATATATATATATACATACCGACATACATATCATAAATAAAAAAACTTAAAAATCTTCTGTCTAAAACTGATTTAAAATGACTAAATACGAATAAAAGTTATTACAATTTATCTTTAAAAGATTGAAAAAAAAATTAAAACCGATCAATTGAAATAATTTGTATGACATAATAAGTTCCTCATTAATTTAAATAACAATAAATATTGTTCACAGTAAAATTTTGCTTCGAATTAGAAATGTTAGTGCTCAATATCGATTTGAAAAACAGTCATTGGCGTAATAAAACACAGTTACAGAGTTTATATTTAATGGGTTTATAATATGCACCGTAAAGTTCGTTTAATTCGCTATTTACTGGCGATTTGGAATTAACATTAAATAAAATCTCTTCACATAGTTCTGACTGAGTTACTTCTTGTAGACTGGACATTAATGAAATAAACTGTTTACTATGTTGAGTATTTAAAAGATTTCTTGTTGATGCAGACCAAGTTCTAGTTGGACTATAATCGTACTGATATGATTTCAACCTGAAAATAACTATTTTTTTGTGGTCAACATGGTTTATATTTGATAAGCATTGATGAGAATATAATATTTACATTAAATTTTTTTTTTTTATTCCACAAGTTTGAAGAACGGGTGGAATTAGAAAACAAGCTGGAATGAAAATTATCAGGTTAAATTTTTAAGCACACATTGTACTAAGGGAAAATATTTCTCAAATAAAATACAAAATATGTTCTGGAGTTTCACGATCAAATCAGTCCCCTTTTTCGGCGCAAAATCAACTAAACTATGCCCAGACACTTTCCTTGCTCTTTTCCGTTTGTTTTGGTTGTACAGTACAACCAAAACAAACGGAAAAGAGCAAGGATAGATTAGAAGTACAACTTGTACTTCTAATCTATTTATTTCAATTTCCCGTTCTGTGATATCCCCAAATATTTTTTTTCTTCTAGCGTATAACAATATCTATATTATTTTCGACAACACAGATCGTAGAAATAACATATTCTTTTACTAGTAAAATAATGAACGCTCATTATTGTACTAGTAATAAAATAATGAGAAATGATAGCAACGTCTTTAATGGGCGTTGTAATCAAGTAGGTAGGAACTGTCATGTAGGTAGGAACTGTCATTTAATTTTTATTTAATTTGATGTTTGTCAGTATTGAAAAGTGTGAGATATAAACAATGTATTCAATTTTTTCAATTTACGCTTGAAGAAAAAATAGTATATGTCACTCGGAGCAAAAGACGCTTTATATGTTTCGTCCAGTTTGCACAGCCTCGGCTAACGCCTCGGCAGTGCAAGAATCTGGGCTCAACAATAATGATAGCCTTCTACTCCTAGTAACATAATGTACTATTTTTTTCAAACGTCAGATAATGGTCATTTTGCTGATTGTTTGGAGCAGGAATAAGTGTCACTTTTATGACTTTTAGCTCAAGCGGCGTATAAGTGTTATAACATTTATACACCGCTCAACTTTGATTTCGAAATATCAATCTTTTCCCTGATATGAATCAAGGACCTGATCATTGAATAGTGGCTCCATAGTGGAGAACTCTTCATTTTATGAAGATCGTTCAATTCGATGAAATAACCTAATAAAGCATTTTCGGAATACTTCTTTATATTTTCTCGCTGGCAATAATTCAGAAATCTTTGATACGACGCTTCGTAAACGGCCGCGGATTTTGTTGGTAATAGCTGCTGCACTGCTAATTTTGCTGCTGCTGCAACTCTTGGTGGCGTGGATGGTGTACTAGATTCATCAGCCATACTACAGTATCTTAGCACAATTGAATACGGCTCTATATTTCTCGAGAAATGAAATTATCGATGTCATTTAATTTAATTCACTGACATTATTTACAGTTGCCATGGATTCAAGCCAAATTATTTGTCCATCGTTAATTTGTTATACAGGAGGTATAATTAGATTATATACACTTTTAATATCCACGAATTTTCCGATTTTCAAATGCAAATCGTTTGAAAATAAAACAATGTATTTTATTCAGAGTATAAGGTACATTATGTGACTCGCAGGGATTTAATTCGCCTCGCTACGCTCGGCGTTTAAACAGCCCTACTCAGTCACATAATGTATACCTTATACTCCTAATAAAATAAATATCTGTTATGTCTATAAAACTTGGAACCTCTTGACATCGACATTTCGGCTGGAACAATGTTATGACAACGTGGAATCTCCACTGTAACTTTTTGAATTTCCACTTAATAATTTAGTACCTACTGCATTGTTGAAAAATCGTATGCGTGAAATATTCGCATATATTTTGGCGATATAACGATTTAATGCTAAAAATTGTGATTAAAAAAGTTCAAATTTTTCTAATATTTAATGATAACAGATTTGAAACACTACCTTCTAAACACCTGAACAAATTTTTAAAATTTGGTGAATAGAATATAGTGTATATTCTGTTCACCAAATTTTGAAAATTTGTTTTTCAATCGTTGAAAACTTACAGAAAATTATAATTCACTTCTTGGATCGCGTTACAGAAAGAGTTAATCACGTTTTTTTCAACACAATTGTTGATGATGTATTAACTCAATTTCCATTGCACTTTATTTACTGACCACTCGGCAGATTAAGTCGTAACAATATATAATTTGGAAACAAGTTTTCCATATTTTTTAATCATAAAAACCTTACAATTGATTATTTTTCCAACCGGTTTTCAAATTGGAGAAGTATTGAAACAACCTTCTTTCTATATAAGGAACATTTTCTCATCTCATAATCCCTTCATACTCGTATATTTCTTAATCAGTGAAAATAAAAATAACCTTAAAATCCATTTACAATACAAAATAATGTGGGCTGAAGAGTTGACAAAATCGCAACAATAATAATATCAATAATTGTCTCCGAGAATAGAATGTTAGAATTTCAAGGATTTAGCAAACAGCGCTGCTATAGCCTGATTTTTATCTCCATCAAATCTTCGCAACTCGTTTATCACTTGTTCTCGTGTAAATCCTAATTTGGATATTTCTTCAACAACCGCCTCTGTAAATTTGTCACTATTTAATATTTGGGTTGAGTTTGGAGAAGTAGTACTAGTTATCATCTGCTGTAAATTAGAACTGGAGCTAGTTGGTTGAGCTGAAATAACAATTATAAATGAAATAACTTTCAAAAAATGTTCAAAGAAGGAGGGAAATTTAAAAAAGTTGAATATTTGCATAAATAGTCCGGGAGACAGGTAAAATTTGATCAATTGTTTTCTCTCGAACGATAATTGGTGAGACGCATCAGGGAATAGTATTACTAAGGTGCATGAACATCAGCTGCGAAATTCGAATGAAAGTTATATAATTTGTTGATTTATTCTAAAATGTCTAAACGAAACGTCAAAGAACGAATAGAGTGAGGAACAAACAGAACACAGAGCTGAGCGCAGCGCACAAAACAAAATTGCGTATTGGGATCTGAGATGTCAGCTGGCGAACTCTGGCGGCCAGATGGATGAAGTTTTTATTTCCAACGTCAACATATGCAATTGAATGTTGAGTTTTGATTTCTTACAAATAAGGTCGCAAAAGGTGAATAATGGAAAGTGTTAATTTTGCAAAACGTAGAATCAGCAAGTCTTGAGAGTGTTGTGGCGTGAAAAATTGTAATTCTAAAGCATATACAAATGCAAGTATTAGCTTTCATCGGTTTACGAAGCCAAACAAATATTTTGTATTGAGAGAAAATTATTTTGGAGAAAAGGAAAAGATTGATTTATTGAAGGTATGGAAAATCAATCTGAAAAAGAATCCCTAGAATGATGGTCTGTGCTTTGCATTTTACAAAAGAAAATCACATTCTTCCAGGTAATTAAGCCCTATGATTGAAACTTAGATTAGTTCCCTTTATTAATGAAAATTTCAGATGATGCAGCCAAAACATTTAAAATTGTTGGAGCTGTGTTGCCTGAAAATTTATTGGTACCTACTATTAGAAGAAATTTTTACGGTGATATGTGGTACGATAAATATGTCTTCTCCGATCTTAGAAGATGACAAATTCATGGATGATTAAGTGAAATGATGGAGTAACAAATGTATGTATATGATGCTTATTAGATTGAAGTTAGTTATAAGAGGAATACACACGGAATGAAAAAGTTTTTCATTGTATATTCATTATTATTTATACATCTTGAGTTGCATTATGGTTGATGGTGTTTTATTATGTAAACCACATTTGATTATATGAAACATTATGATTTCTCATTGAATCCATGTATACTACTAAATAAATATTTTTCGTGAAATTTTGAATATATTTTGGCCAAAGTTCTTCAGGAATAATTAATTTATAGAGTGTGATAAAGAATCATCAATAAAAAGTTTTGAAATATGTTTATTGATAATTGCCCATCATATCTGGCCGATTATAAACTTCCTGCATAAAAAAGCTCGAATTAATAGTTTCATATCATTTAAACAAATACAGTTGATTCAGACTAGGTATTTTATACTTCAAATTAAATAAAATCAAAATAGAAAAGCAGAAAGCAGTAAAGTTCACGATACCAGGCCTCGAATTCTCTTCATTTTTCTCACATTGTTTTATGAATTTGGATCTTTTCAGCATACATTTTCGCTGGAGTAAATTTTGACCTTCATAAAGTTTCACACTTTCGCTCGAAACTAACATTGTTATAGAAAAAACTCAAAAAACTTTCAAGTCTATCATATTTTGTCTTGAAAGTTGGTTTTGAGACGCCATGTTTTGACGTTTCACCTAAGCTCCGCCTGCATGTCAGATCCCAATATTGGTTGAGAATACTAGATTTTCATTGAGAATACTAGGTTACTAAATTGAATCGAAAAGTACTAAATTTATTAGGATTCTACTCAAAATTCAAACCCTATAACGCAATAGGGCCTTTGTAGCCAGATCATCGGTATAACTTAGACCCTTGAAGCGTATATTACTGAAGAGGAAATGATTGAATAAAGATTAAGACTAAGCTTTATGATACAACTCTCTGATGCATTCCACTAATTATCGCTTTGGAGGAACTTGGTCATGTGAATATGTTACTGGCTCCCAGACTAATAGGAATTGAGGACATTCAGAAAAGTTCACTTATTTTTATTACAGTCCTGTCCACATCTAAAAGTTTTAAAAATACCTATAAATACTTGTACATATATATTAAATATGACCACTTTATTTAGTAAAAACTCAATAAGAGAATAATTATTCATTATTCCAGATGAGAAAATTAAATTAGAGGTTACAAATAATTATAATAATCCGGTTGCCAAACTATATATTTTATGGTAACCAAAAATTGTATTAAGTTTTTTCTGAATAAGTACACGGACATATTGAGCTGCAAGAAAATAGATGATGACATTCTGTCACCTTTAGGTAATTCGATAAATTCAATATGGCGGCTCTGAAGTAATTTAATGAAAATGATTTTGTTAGCATCCATATTAAGACTATGCCCTGACCACGGGTATGATGAACTAGATGCTGTTATTTCTGAAGTAGCAAAACAAATATAACGTGAATCCTAAGGAATCAAAAAGTATATGGTAGAAGAAACCAGCATGAGCCTATTGAATAAGTTCCATGTATCATGTACTTATGATGACTTTTTAAGCTTTAAGTCCGCACGTCATGAAGTGTCAAAGAAGTGTGACTTGTCTGGAATTTCAGTTGATGACACTAGCGAAACGTTTACTCAGATTGTAATAGACAATTTTGATACAGAGATGTCATGGCAAAATGAGAAAATACACTAATAGAAAGATACCATGGTGCCGTACTGTACAATCAATATAAAGAGAGCAGACTGAATTAACGTTTTTGAAAGATACATATAAGGATATATATATATATATATATATATATATATATATATATATATATATATATATATATATATTACATTTTCTCATCACATTATTACATAAGTATTGTATTCTACAACATCCAACACATATTTCTTGAAAAGGACTACATATAATTAAATAAGTGTTTTATTGAACGTTTTGAAAATGTTATCTGAAGTACGAGTTATCAGTTATCTCACTCATACATTCCAATTGGAAGACAGTAGAACAGACTCGAATGAAATATTTTAAACAGTAATAAAAATACATCATACTACATATTTAGAGATCCCCGCTACAAAAAGAAATTTTTGAACGATATAAATAAAGAAAATGTTCAGTTTGAATTAATAAGTTTGCTACACAGCATGAATAACTCTGCAAAACAAACAGAAGGTAATAATAATAATGAAGCTCCTGCAGAAAATAGGCAAGTTTGTCATCAGCAGAGGTGCCTCATTATAATGTTCAACCAACTGCTTTTAAGAATGGGAGATTGACAGTAGCTTGATTCTGACATTTATATTGCTTCGAGAAAGTATGATTTCTTTGATTTGTTACCGGCCTGCATTCAATAATTTCACAGATTCTAAATCTATAATCAGTGTTCAGAGTAATTTCTATTGGCGTCTGAAATTAAGATCGTAGCGCCGAAACGGCTAATATCGGTACTACAGCATGGGCCATCAACGTTTATTGTTTACATTGTTTGTAATTGTATTTACGTTCATTTCGTTTTGAGTTTTCGATCGTTTATCGTCGTAATTTGTGTTTTTTTGGACTTATTGTATTTTCCTGTGATTTATTGTGTTTGGATTGAGGACAATTTTATCTCTGTTTAACAGTAGATAACCTACCTACATCAAGTTGAAATTTACACTGAATTTTTATCATTGAACATGAAAATCAATAATAAAATAAAGGAAAGGACGAATAAATTAATTGGTTAGAGGAACTATGTATGAGTTATTATATTTTTTGAATTTTCCTGACGTATAATAGCTGTCCTAAAAATACGGTGGACTTCTGAGAGTCTGGTTTTTTTTTAAGAATCTCTGTTTTCCTGGTTATATTACTGAATTTTCCAGTTTTTACCTAGCTATAGAGTCAAGTTTTATTTCATATTCTTGATGTTATGATAAACTGTTATTTTGGTTGTGCAAATAATTATTAATTATTATTATTATTTTAATAGTATGTCTGGTTGTAACATGAAAGAAAATACAATTATCTAGAATCTCTGGATGATGGCCCAGGTTCAGATTCCGATAAAAGTGGAAGATTTTTCTTTGGAATAGCATTGGACTTCAAAAACCCTACGTTTTTGGTTAGCTGAAAATTGCACATCATCAGTTGGTATAATTCTATATGGAAAAATCCACAAACTTACTTCAGGGAAAATAATTATTATCAGTAAACTGTAAAGAACAACTCTCTCATGTTCAGACACTTTTTTTCAATCTTCAAGTTATGAATCCACGCCTTTCTTCTGTCCATCATTTCCTTGTTTCCCAACTTTGTTTGGAATACAACTTTGAATTGTCCAGCTTTCGGAAAGGTATGTAAGCTATATTCGGAGTTTTTTTTTGTCCAAGATGAACAATAGGATACACAACAATAGTGATTCATCTCTTCTGAACGTTTGTAAACGATCCCAAACAGAATTAAACACAATTAAAACTCAACAACTTCTCATATAAAATACACGTAAACAGATATGTAAACAAAGCAATATATGGCCCATACGTTAGTGATATTCGACACCGGTAGGGGGCGTATCGCTTATCTACGTTCGCTAATTGTCTCGTTATGCAGTTTCTATGTTCTTTCATCCTGGCTTCAATGTTATGTCCAATTTGGCCGATGATCGCTTTCACCATAGTGGATTTTATATAAACCACTTTTTCCATATAGGTACTATCTTTAGTTTGAAAACATCACGAATTACGTGCTAACTAATCAATAAAATTGTTTTTCAACCATTAATAGCCTGTTATTGCAAAAAAAAGATAAAGAAGCTGATATATATATATATATATATATATATATATATATATATATATATATATATATATATATATATATATATATATATATATATATATATATATATATATATATATATATATATATATATATATATATATATACATATATATATATATATATATATATATATATATATATATATATATATATATATATATATATATATACATACATATACACCTGTCTCACTCTTGCAGAAATCTAGAAGATGGCTGTTCTAGTTGTTTATTCTTATGAAGAAGTCTAGTAGAAAAAGTGACTTTATTTATATTACATTCAGTACGAAATTATGAACTCATAAGGATCGGGAACCTGGAGTATACTTGATAAGGATATTCAATGATGGGACTTTTTGCAGGGAGGGGAGCCATGATGACTTCTGTGTCTATCAGATCTCCTACTACTGCCACTACCAGCTTGAAAGAGAAAAATGAATTAAATAAGTGACCTGCCAATGACACACAATGAGACAGATAATTTCATTGTAGTTGTGGACATTTAATTATTTCTCATATATTGATTCAACATCAACAAAAGAAATATTTAACCATATTGAAGGTGAGTTAAATACTCTTTGGCCGCAACGAATAATAGGTAAGATAAACAATTATAAATATCTGGGAAAAGTAGAAAACATATGAATCAACCATACAAAAATATTTGAAACGGAATCTACAAAGATACAAGGTGTTGTTTGATTATATTAAATTTATAGTCCACCTAAAGAATGACCAGTCTCTTAACTTTACACCATAAATCGGCATAAATCAATCATTTTCCAAATGCTGCGAAAAGACGAACATATCAGAGAATTCTCTAAGAAGGAAATATAGATGAACACAAAAACCCGTATAGTATATTTTAATAATCAGAAAAAGGCCAATACAGCTGCTATTAGAATGGATGGGTAATTGTCACTTAGAAAACAAGTTGTGAAATATCACTGAATTAATAAATGTATATAATAGGCAAATCGAGAAAAATACCCACTATTGATATATATATATATATATATATATATATATATATATATATATATATATATATATATATATATATATATATATATATAATTATATATATATATATATATATATAATTACGATGTTTATTCGATAACTAAAACGGTAACAGATGGCACATAAAAAATGGAAAAAACTGCATTTTTTCATAACGTTTCCAGTTTAAAAAATCTATTCATCCATTCATGATTTTTGCTCCAAATCCAAAAGAAATTGCGCCCTCTCAATGTGTAAACAACACTCACTTCCTCCCCGGGGGGGTCAACCCCCAACCAATTCGTTCCAAAACCAATCGCATCCAAGATATCATACGAAACTACGTACTTACAAACTTTCAACCCTATTGCTACAAAATTGCGCTTCCTCCGGGGGGTCAACCCCCTAACCAATTCATATCGAAATAAATACTATACAAGCTATCATACCCCCTAACCAATTCATATCGAAATAAATACTATACAAGCTATCATAAGGGGTGTAAGGGACGATGGTAGGATCAACGTGTGTTCAATATATACCAGTCCAAGTGTCAACCTCACCTGCTAGAGTGGTGGTAACCATTACCAACCCGGTGCACCCTGCTAGATAACAAACGAGGCTCTGGCAATCGAGTCACGGCGGGATAACCGTTCCATCGAGTGTTAAGGAAATTTAATACTCAAAAGAACACAACCCTATCAACCCGCACAGGCAAGCGTGGTAGGGAAAATGCCAATACCCCCCTTATCACAACACAAACAAGATCACGGCCCCCAGTCTCCGGCAGCCCGAAGTCCCCCAATTACGGTAGCAGTTGGACCGGACGACGGACAGGGGGTGCTAAGAATCCCCGGAGTGGACCAGGCTACCATGGACGACGAACATTTTTTCTGGCAACCTACAACACCAGAACTCTTTCATCTCCTGAAAAACTTCTAGAGCTCGAGGAAGAACTCTCTTATATTAAATGGGACATCCTCGGCAACAGTGAGCACAAAAGGAAAGGTGAAGAACAACTAACAATACAGTCAGGCCATATGCTGTATTATAAAGGAAGTCAAGATGTTAAAGAAGGTGGCGTGGGATTTCTCATCCAAAAAAAACATATACCAAATATAGAGGAGATCCAAAGTATGAGTACAAGAGTAGCATATTTGATTTTAAAACTGAACCTCATATACACCTTAAAAATTGTTCAAACATATGCACCAACATCATCCCACCCTGACGAAGAAGTGGATAGATTCTACGACGACATAGTTGCAGCAGTCCAAAAGAAACCAACATATTATACCCTAATAATAGGAGACTTTAACGCCAGGCTAGGACTAAAAGAAGATGATAGCGAAACACCTATGGGACCTCATGGATATGGAGAAAGAAACGAAAGAGGTAAACGTCTTCTTGAATTCTTATCACAATACCAGCTACATGCAATGAATAGCTTCTTTAAAAAAGCTCCCCAAAGAAAATGGACCTGGTCAAGCCCAGACGGTTTGTCTAAGAACGAAATAGATTTAATAATATCCGATAACAGAAATATCATACAGGATGTCACAGTCTTAAATAAGTGTTCCATAGGTAGCGACCACAGAATGGTAAGGCAAAAGTTATAATAAACATCAGGAATGAAAGGAAAAAGCTTGTGACTAAAACAACTGCAAATTTGTGGAGTCCGATTACAAACGAAGAGAAGTTCCAAAAATTAGTAAACACTAAAGTAACCTTAGAAGATAACATAAGTGTAAATGAAACAAACCAACAGATTATAGAAGCAATAAACTATGCCGAGGAAAATTGTAGAAATAAAAGTAATAAGATTGACAAACTAAGCGCGGATACAAAAATGCTCATGAAAAGAAGAAGAGAAATGAGAGAAAAACATCCAGTAGACTTAATTGAGTTACGGCAACTAAATAGAGAAATATCACAAGCGATCAGACAGGATGTGAGGAAATATAACACGCATGAAATAGAGAAACTAATTGAGGAAAACAGGGGAACAAAAGTGATGAGAAGGACCATAGCTGAAGGCAGAAATAACATTTTTAAACTGAGACGTTCTAACGGAGAGATTACTGGAAACAAAGAGGAAATCCTCAGTATAGTGCACGAGTTCTATTCCACACTTTCCAAAAGCAACAAAATAGAAGAAACCGAAGCAATTCCAAAAATATTAAACCAGGGATCAGAAGATTTACCAGACGTCACTTTGGACGAAATAAGAATTGCAATTAAACAAATGAAAAACAATAAATCACCTGGTGACGATGGAGTGGTTATCGAGTCCATTAAGTGCGGAGGAGCTCTTCTTCAACGAGCTATCTGTAAGCTGTTTAATGCATGCTTGGAAGGAGGAATAACACCTTCTCAATGGGATCGAGCAATAATGGTAATAACCCATAAAAAAGGAGACACCACCAACTTGTCCAATTATCGCCCCATAAGTCTGCTCTCCCATGTATATAAACTGTTTATGCGTATCATTACAAACAGGCTAACGTCAAAACTCGATCTTTATCAGCCCCGAGAACAAGCTGGCTTCAGAGCAGGTTACGGGACAAACGATCATCATCAAGTCATCAAAACACTGATAGAGAAAAGTATTGAATATAATAAGCCTCTCATACTAATATTTATAGACTATGAGAAGGCGTTCGATACGATAGACCAACACAAAATGCTGACAGCTCTGGCCGACTGTAGGATTGACCACAGGTACATATCGATCATAAAACATGTATACGACCACGCAAAGGCATATGTTAAACTGCACGAGAACACCACCGAATTCAACATAGAAAGAGGGGTGCGTCAAGGAGATGTCATTTCACCGAAGCTCTTAATCACTCCACTGGAGTACATGTTTAAGCGAACTGAATTTGGCAACGCAGGTATAAATATAGATGGCGAAAAGCTAAGCCATCTCAGATTCGCTGACGATATTGTACTTATAGCAGATAATGTCGATGATGCCAAATAAATGCTTGAAAATTTGTGTACAACATCTGGTAAAGTCGGCTTGAAGATAAATAGACAAAAAACACAATACACGACAAATCTTGTAATGAGCAAAAACCTATATGTAAACGGCCAGAGTATCGAACAAGTATATTCCTATAAATACCTAGGACATGAAATCCGCATTAGTAGAGACAATCAGACTTGTGAATTGAACAGGAGAATAGGCTTAACTTGGGCTGCATTTGGTAAGCTTAACCATGTGTTCAAATCTGAAATCCCAGTCTGTTTGAAGAGAAAGGTTTTCAATCAATGCATTTTACCTGTATTAACCTACGGCGCCGAAACCCTAACTTTGACGAAGACCACCATAAACAAAATCCAGGTAATGCAGCGAAGAATGGAAAGAGCGATGTTAGGTGTATCCTTGAGGGATAGGATACCAAACGAAACATTACGCAGGAAGACAAGAGTAACTGATGCGGTGGAAAGAATAACCTGCTTGAAGTGGAATTGGGCAGGCCATGTGGCCAGAAGAGGTGATAACAGATGGACCAAGAGAATTATAGAATGGAGACCCAGAGCAGATGCCTTTAGAAGCAGAGGACGCCCACCAACACGCTGGTCCGACGACATAAAGAGGGCAGTCCCCAGTTGGATGACGGTTGCTGGGGACCGTTCAAGATGGAAAGGATTAAGGGAGGCCTATGTCCAGCAGTGGACGCGAATGGCTGCATGATGATGATGAAGCTATCATACGAAACTACCTATATATATATATATATATATATATATATATATATATATATATATATATATATATATATGTATATATATATGTATATATGTTTTTGGTGCCAAGCATCATAAAAAGTTAATCGCACCCATTCTAATAAGCAGGTTTTCAAAGTGAAAACCTGCTAAAAAATTAAAAAGAGAATGGAATTTATCACACTACCACAAAAATAAAAGAAAGAACGATGACATAAATTCAGAAAAAACTGTACAAATGAATAATGCTCAAAATCATGAGTAATGCACACAAGTGTTAGTACATCCATAAAAAAAACTACAAAAGTCTTTTAACGTAGTTACTCTCACAGACAATTTGTGATGATAAGGAAACTTTGTTTAAACTTAACGCTATTCTAACATAACTTTGATTCTACCTATCGCATTTCCTATGAACATTTCACTATTGATGAAATAGCTACATACTGTATCATTTCAGCAAAACATGAAACTACTGTTTGATGTTTATATTACCAATATCTTCAAATAAAACATTCAAAATTAATCTTTCATTTCAAATTTATCATATACAACTGAATCATACTACCTCACTTGGATGCTAACAATTTATATTAACTTCATCATTCAGGTAAACTTCGACAATGCACATCATTTTAACCCAAAGACCTTTACCTCATTTTATTTGTGTAAAATATTTTTGTTAGTTAATAATAATTGAACTATTAATATATTAACTGAGATTGAATTCTCGCACATCACTTGGTGAAACATCATAAAGAATAAAGTATAAACTTTAAAATAAAAACACTTGGCTTATGTTTCACAATATAAAAAATCTTTAGATACTGTACTTAGCAGTAATAAAAAGTCGACATGTTTCGAGCTATGAACTCATTATCAAGACTGATAATGAGTTCATAGCTCGAAACATGTCGACTTTTTATTACTGCTAAGTACAGTATCTAAAGATTTTTTATATTGTGAAACATAAGCCAAGTGTTTTTATTTTAAAGTTTATACTTTATTCTTATTAATATATTACTGTGAAAACTACTATAAATAATTTTATTCGCTCACCACTATGTTTACTATTTTTAATTGCATCTCTTATAGCGCGTTCTTCGGCTTCTTTTCTTGATTTTGATATAACTTCTTCTTCTGATAAAGAACTCAACCTTGCACATTCTGGTAGTTCCCTCTCAGAAAGGAAAGAAGTTTCAGTACCTGTGGTTCCAATTCTAAGAACGTTTTTCCTCAAGTCTATGCAGCACTGAAATAGATTGAGTGTGAAAAATATTTCTATAACATAGAGAAATTTATTTCAAAGAAATAGAGAAATTTATTTCGAAGAAATGGAGAAATTTATTTCAAAGAAAAAGAGAAATTTCTTTCAAAGAAATAGAGAAATTTATTTTATAGTTTTGAAATAGTCAGAACTTTTATACAAATATAAATTCATTTTGGTAATTTCACTGAAATTAAATATGTATCGATAAAAATTATGTATATATTTATAATAAATTTTAAGCTAAAATCATTTTCATAGTCTCAATTAGTTCCACAGAATAAAGCTTTCTGTAATAACTTTTTGATATCAAAAGATAGACAGTACCTGATGCCTTTTGAGCATATCAAGCCCTAATAACATATCCATGGGCTGTTCTTCTAACACAGAAAAGCTAGTGATTAAATAGTCAGTCTCTATTTGAATTTGTACCATATGGATCCTGCCAATAATCTTTTGAATACCAACTCCTTTGGCTATGCCTGCCCATCGTGTGTCCACTAATCTCATTATGTTACACCGTTCTGCACAATCACTGGACATGATTGTTGTCTGAGCTCCTGGAAGTTAAAGATTGTTTACTGTCCTAAAACTTATGATATCAATAACAAACATTTTCTGAGTACGCAGAAACCTATGAAATAAATCACGATATTCATATCTCACACCAAAAATTCTGATAAAACGAATAAATAACGAGTGAGCAGCTGAGCTCCGTCATTAAGGACGCATTTTAACTCCATTTTTGCTCTTTTTAAATTCAAATTCATAATCCCCTTAGCCAATTTGGGGGGGCTGAGAGATGCCCAAAGGTTGAACATCTGCAGAAACAAGGACATTTCCACATCAAAATTGCAGCAGTAAAAAATCGGCGTGCAATTCTCTAACATCAAACCAATCCACGTAGCAAATTTCAAAAACATCAGCAAAAACAGCGGAGGAGCGAAAAACCTCAAAAATAACGAGAAAACAAGAAATCTCTATATAAACACGCGGCGGTTGGAGAAACAAGTTAAAACAACCAAAAGGCACTAACCTAGCATCAAGTAGAACCAAGTACAAATTTTCAATGTCCTAACACAATTTGGATCAGATTTGGGGGTGCATATATCTTTCAAGTATAGTTTTTTTTATTTCCATGCGCTATTTAAAAAGCCCACATATTTTGCCTCATGCACCTCCCAGTCACTCCTTTTCCCAAAATTTAAAATGCCAAAATTTTGACTCAATTGACCCAAATTTTGATAGTTTTGTTGTGCATCAAGACACACAGCAAATTTTGTACCAGAAAAAAATTATATATATATATATATATATATATATATATATATATATATATATATATATATATATATATATAATTAAGTGAACTAGGACATTTATTTGAAACTAATCAAACAAACCTCCTAGCTGGTTATAAGAGTTCCGAAGCATCGAAATATCCACATCTACCCTAGACGGTAATTGTTAGAAATGTTAATTTGTATATCACAATCGATAGAAATTGATAGAAAGACTGTTTCGCCCTTATTGGGGCTCATCAGTATCATCCATCCACCGAAAATGCCATGGAGTTACTAGAAGAAAAATGTATGACCGTTTGAAATGTTAGTAAATAAATACTGATTTGTTTATTAATTGAATTCAGTTATTGGAAATCATCCTAGCGAACCCGAATTCGTAACGACTGGTGTCAAAAGTGTGGGATGCCAATAACCAGAAAAATGGAATCGGTGATGGAAAAACTAATGCAAAAACTCGCCGAACAAGAGGAACAACGTCAACGGGAGAGATTGGAAGAGCGGAAATATCGAGAACAGGAGAAATTGGAAGAGCAGAAACGTCGAGAGCAAGAAAAACTAGATGAACAGAAACGTCGAGAGCAAGAAAAACTAGATGAAAAGAAACGTCGAGAGCAAGAAAACCTACATGAACAGAAACGTCGGGAGCAAGAATTACATGGATTACAGAAAATCCTGGAAGACCTCGACAAACGTAGAAAGGAGCATAATGAGAATTCTAGAGGTGAAATAACTGAAGAAATAGTACATGTGAAGGAATACCTGGAGGAGCAATTGCATAATTTAGGAGAACGTGAATCACAGTTATTGAAAGATTTAGAAAAGCGAATATCAACAATGGAAAAAAAATGAATCCAAAGTAATGTAAAATCATCAGAAATCAATCAAAAGCAGTAGAACTGGTTTTGTCCCTCAGAGGTAAAGCTGCAGAACTGTTGTCAGTAAAAGAGCAGAAAGGTCACATAACTCTAATTAAAATCCTAGAGTTGAGATATGGAGATGATCATGAAGAAATGTTGTACCAGGATCGATTAGAAGGTAATTAATTCAATTAATTCAATCAATTCAATTAATTCAATTAATTCAATTAATAGAATTAATCGAATAAATAGAATTAATAGAATTAATAGAATTAATAGAATAAATAGTACAAATATAATCAATTCAATGAATAATATTAATTCACAAAGAACATTGAACTACAACAGTACACATCATTTGTCACAAAAAAAGAGTTTAATAATCGGATATATAGACAAAGTACTTAAACTTACTTCACCTACACACAGACATGAAACATTACAAGATGTCCATAAGTTACTCATAAAAAACGATTACCCAATAAAACTTATACAGAAAATCACTAAAAATAGAATTCATAAACTGTACAACACATTAGAAACATCAAAAAAAGAAAATATTAACAAAAAATATATTCCTCTTCCATATATTCCTCATTTAAGTAATAAAATTTCAGGCCAAAGTAGAAAAATTGACTCGGTTAGCCTACCCTACCCAATGGCTCCAGATGATATCCTTGAGAAATTGAGTGTTAAATCTTTTGTTAATAGGTTAAAAGACACCGACATCTGACAAATTTTGAGACCAAGAACAGGAAATAATGCTTTAGTGAGGGCTCTGGAATCTGAAACATCAAAACTTACATCTTCTAATAACCGAGCAACACACAGAGCTCGAAAAGTGGAAGTAGAGAAAAACAAAACACTTGGAATAGTTATATTAGAACGGTTAGACAAACTTATTTCTTCCTTTGAAAAGAACCGAGTACCTTTCAAGGGTGAATGTTACTCGTGTGGAAAATATGGACACACTAGTAGAGAAGGTCGTTCCAGAATGAACAGAGGCAGAGATAATAACAGAAACAGAGGAAGATTATCCTCACCAGCACCTAGGGGGAATCAGGAAAACTACCACCAGCGGCAAACTCTGACTGGGGAAGTAAAAGCCCCCAGGACCCTTTTCATTAGAGGCATTGCAGGTGAAGCTTATCAGTTAATGGCTCAATCTCTGGATAACCTGTGAAGGTAATTGATACTGGCGCTGAAATATCATTGGTTAGGCCTGATATATTACCATCATCTAAAATTACTCCAATGAGGTACAATATAACTCTGAAGACAGCAACTGGCCAGAGGAGCTATATTCATGGAGAAGCTGAGATTTTATTGGAAACTGGGGGAAGATTGCAGATCCCACACAAAGTTCTTGTAGCAGACACTGATGATTTTATTTTGGGTATGGACGTTGTGAAGAAATATGGATTAGTCTACGAAAAGAATACTGGAGTTTTGAAGATTGGTAACGAAGAATTCATTCCAAACTATGGCTCCAATGAAAATCAAGTAAGTCTGAAAACAATTCAAGCCTATAAGCATATTATCTATGTTAGACCAGAAAACGATCCTGAGGGGGGGAGGGTGTTGGACTCATCGAACCTAAATTAGACTGTACATTTTTAACGGCTAGGACTTTATCTCTGACAAAACGAAACATCCCCGTAAGAGTAGCTAATATTAGTAACGAACAGCTAAATATTGAAGAAGGAAAAACAGTGGCTACATTGGAACCACTGTCGTGGATAGCTCGATGTGAGGAACCAGCTGATATACAGGAAACTGAGATGAAGTATGTTGATTTCACTAAATTGAAGGCTTCATGAAAACATTTATCATCAGAACAGATAAAATTGTCTCGAAAATTCATCCACGAAGAAAGCGACCTCTTTGAAGACCAAGAACTCGAAGGAACTGGTTTAGTTGCCCACCGAATCGACACAGGAAATGCCCACCCTATACGACCCTATACTGGCAAGTAAAGATCCACCCTGACGATAAAGAGAAAACTGCCTTCTCAACTGGAAGTGGATTGTACGAATTCAATGTTTTGCCTTTTGGGTTATGCAATGCACCGGCAACGTTTGAACGACTCATGGAATTTATTCTGAAAGGATTAACTTGGAAAACCTGTTTAGTATACCTAGATGATGTGATGGTTATGGGAGCATCCTTCGAATGCCACTTGAAAACCTGAAAGAAATCTTCAGCAGATTTAGGAATGCTCATTTGAAATTGAATAATAAAAAGTGTTGTCTATTGCAAAATCAGGTATATTTTCTAGGACATACAATATCATCTAGCGGAATACATACATCAGAGGATAAGGTCGAAGCAGTAAGAGAATGGCCAAGACCGAAAGGCAAACATGAGGGTAGAAGTATTCTAGGACTATGTACCTATTATCGTAGATTTTTACATAAGTTTGCTGATATAGCTAGACCATTACATGAACTGACGGAAAATAAAGCCACCTTCAACTGGACAAGAGAGTGTGAGCCACCATTTCGACAACTTAAAGTTGCACTTTGCTCAAGACCTATTTTGTCGTATCCACAGACTTCGGGACTATTTATTCTAGATACTGATGCTAGCAATATGGGCATTGGGTATGTTTTGTGACAAGTAAGAGGAGGCGAAGAAAGAGTCATCGAATACTACAGAAAAACTTTCAACAAATCAGAAAGAAACTATTGCGTTACTCGAAAGGAATTGTTACCTCTGATAAAATCCATAGAGCATTTTCACAACTACCTTTATGGAAGGAGATTTTTGGTTCGTACTGATCATGCAGCACTCAAATGTTTATTGCAGATGAAGATTCCAGAGGGCCAAATCGCAAGATGGATAGAGAGAGACTGCAACAATATGACTGCAAAGTAGAACACCGACGAGGAAAAATCCATGATAACGCTGCTTTATCCAGACGACAATGCAAAGAAGAATGTCGCCACTGCAAGAAAATTAAAATGAAAGAAGGAATAATCGATTTAAGGAGAACTACCATCGATTTGAAACAGGGATGGACGACAGAAGAATTAATTGAGGCACAGGAACATGATCCTGCAATAAAGCATCTCAGAGAATGGGAAAGATTCGACCGTAGACCCACCTGGAAAGATATTGGCGCTAAAACGAAGCCACTGTGGGCGCAATGCGATTCCTTAATTTTCGAAAATGGGTTACTCAAGAGGAAATGGGAAAGTCCAGATGGTAAAGAAATCAAAATCCTTTTGGTGTTACCAACCAGCAAAGTGCAAGAACTTCTACAGGAAATTCACGGTGGAAGCTCAGGGGCCCATTTTGGCTTGAATAAGACAATTGCAATGATAAGGGATAAGATTTTATTGGGTCTACTGCCGTGATGACGTAGAAGCTTGGTGCAGAAAATGTCCAATATGTACAGTCACTAAGGGACCCTCAAAGAGAACTCTTGGAAAATGGAGAAATACAATGTAGGGCTTCCATTTGAGAGGATCGCTATTGATGTTCCGGGCCTTTTCCAACTTCTAACGATGGAAATGAATACATGCTGGTTGTCATGGATTATTTCAGCAAATGGCCTGAAGCCTATGCTCTTCCGAACCAAGAGACTGAGACTGTCGCACGTGTACTGGTAGATCAGTTCATATCCCGATACGGAGTTCCACTGGAATTGCACTCAGACCAGGGACGAAACTTCGAAAGCGAAGTTTTTAAAAAAGTGATGGAGATATTGAACATCCGAAAGACTAGAACCACTCCACTACATCTACAGTCTGATGGAATGGTGGAAATATTCAATCTCACCATGGAACAATACCTGTCGAAGGTTGTGGCTGATCACCAAAAGGATTGGGACAGACATTTGCCAGTACTGCTGATGGCTTATCGAGGATCGGTTCATGATTCCACAAGTCATACTCCAGCAAAGATACTCTTTGGTAGAGAATTACGTTTGCCATGTGATTTGCTGTTCGGTACTCTTGAAGATACACCATTGGAAGTAAAGACTTATGCAGATGAATTGAGACTGCACCTAAGAAAGATCCATGAGCACGTTCGGGATAAGATAGATGCTCGTACTGACAGAATGAAGACCAGGTATGATTTGAGGGCGAACTCAGCCGAATTTGAAGAAGGAGATTTAGTATGGTTGTACAATTCCCAGCGAAAGAAAGGATTATCACCTAAATTGTGCCATAATTGGGAAGGAGCCTATAAAGTCACAAAGAGGATAAATGATGTCTACCGAATCCAACGCACCCCAGGACGAAGCCTAAAGTTGTACATTTAGATAGGCTAGCAAAGTATCACGGGGGATCAAACTTAAGAGGGGGCAGTGTTACGAAAATGGCTAAAGCCGACTCTGTGTGTTCTGGAATATTCGATGAACGTTGAAGTAATCGCCCTCTTAATTTTAAGAATACAACATTCTGTAAGTTTCCCAAAGGAATGACAAGACATATAAAAGCGACCATAGAAGAGACGGGAGAGGGGAGACAGTCTACAGTGAACTACTGTGTTAAAAGCACCGAACTCGATAAAAGAATGGAAGGGATCCGACAACGCACGAAGGAAAGCAAAACTGTGGCCAAATTGTAAGCGAGAGACGACACGTGCTTGTAGGATCCCCGTCTTTCTCGTGAGCGTAGTAGGTAAATTCGGTGATTTGTTGCATTTAATTTAGAATTGTAGAGAATTTTTGTAGTATTTTCAATGAAAAATTAGTGAATTAAGTGTAAAGGACGTTCAAATTATATATATTGATGCTGTCTTCGCTTTCTTGGGGGGTGTGGTTGATCACGTTGAGTCGGGCGGATGCCCTGCTGGGATCTTTTGCGATTTGAGTAGGGCGTTTGACTGTGTGGATCACAGCATTCTCTTGGACAAGCTAAGAAAATATGGGATCAGAGCGAAGTGGATAGCTAGCTTTTTGCAAGATAGGAATCAGTTTGTTGCAATAAGATTTTCTGATGGCAACATACGGAAAGAGGTTTATTCGGATCTTCTAAAAAAATGTATTGGGGTTCCACAGGGCTCAATACTGGGCCCTGTGTTATTTAATCTATACATTAACGATATAGTCATGGATTTGGGGGACGGCATATATTTATACGCGGATGACGCAACAGTGGTAGTTTCGAGCACAGGAGAGGAATCTCTGAGGAGAAATGTTCGAAATAATTTAGATAAATTACAACATTGGTTTAACAGGATCCTCCTTCATGTCAATGAATCCAAAACGTCGTATACTGTATTTCATAGTTTTAATAAAAATATCTTGGATATTAATGTTGCGTTGAATAACACTGCTTTGAAAAGAACAGATAATGTGAGGTTTTTGGGAATTGAGGTAGATGAATGTCTTACATGGAAAGCGCATTGCCAAATCATGTGTTCGCGATTGAATTCTGCTTGTTTTCTACTCCGAAATCTGAGAGACATATTGACCACCGATCAGCTCATGTCTGTTTATTGTGCGCGTGCGCACTGAAATTTTTTTTATGGTATTGTTTTCTGGGGCTCATCGTCTGCGGCTTGCGATGTATTCTTTAGTCAGAAGAAGATTGTCAGGAGCATGGTTGGCGTGCCTTATACTGCTTCATGTAGGCCTTTGTTTACATCTCTCAAAATTTTAACTTTACCTTCACTCTGTATTTTGGAACTGGCTACTTTAATTTATAAAATGCGGAAGCAGCTTTTGAGGCGTGGCGACCGGCACCATTATGATACCCGTGACAGAAACGCTCTTTTATTACCTAATTTTAAGTTCAGAATAGGTAGAAGATCTCCACTATATTTAATTTGTTGGAAGGTTTCAATAGATTGGACTGTAGTATTGTAAATGCCCAATCTATTTCCATTTTTAGGGCTAAGTTGAAACAGTTTCTGATTGATAAGTGTTACTATACTATAAGTGAATTTATTAACATTTTTATGGGCATAAATCAAGCATTCTGAAATATACAAAGATGGAATTGATAGTATGTCTCATTTTTTAAATGAATTTCTACAACTTCCCCACACCAGGATGCCATAACTAATATGAGATTCACATAATGCAAAGTATGCTACACGTCAGACTGCCGAGGGCACAGAAGCCAGACTTCTCAGCACATAAATGTTTCTAGCCAATCCAGTAGAGAGGTGCTGAATGTGCACAGACCAGGTGAGCTTAGTGTCCAGATGCAAACTTCAAGAAACTTCACCTACGCAGGCTGAACCACCTTCAGAGTAAAATTAACTCTCTCCATATTATCATCGTTCATACTCAAGTACATACTCAAGCACATTTAATTTGAAACTCAGTAAAAATAATAGAATATTGCATTCAAGATCAGAAGCAGAGTATTTGCTAAGATTATTAATTATCAGGATAAGTTTACCTGAGTCTATAAATGCTTTGACGGGATATCCATTTACTTGGCAGTTAATGTATAGCATCACCACAGTGCCGAAGGACTCGGGATTATATTCCATAGCTGCTTCCATGTTAGCTTCAATATTTTTCTGTCGGATCTCCTCTGCAATTAGGCGTTGAGCTTCAGTATCAAATGGATCAGCGTTGATCATTCTCAATCTTTGATGTTCTCTCTCTTGTCTCGCAGATACCTGGTCTCTCAAGACGGTAGCGAAAGTATCTGGAATTTAAAGCTAATTATTTATCTGAAAATATACGTCGAGCAAGTATTCAGATTGCATAACTCAGCATTAGTTGATTCAACTTTTACAATTTTTTTAATAAGTATGTTGAATACACTATAAAGATTTTCAACAGAACTCAAGCAATGAATCAATTAAATATCCAGAAACTCAAATAATAATATACCTACACATATACATTTATATATATTTTTCTATTTCAAATAGTAATTCAATATATATTCAGATATATATTTATATAATATTGAAAATACACAAATATTGAATTTGAAATTATACAGTTTTTGCTTCTCAGGCTCATTGAATGGGTTGGATACACAACAAATTCTATTTAATTGAATAAATAGGAATATATCGTATGTCTTGCAGCGTAGTAGTGATGATGCGGATCACGTTTTCATCTGTGGTGATTTCAACATTGATTATTTAAGTGAGAGCTCCCACAAACAACATCTTTTGGACTTGCTAGACTGTTTTGATCTTAAGGTTGCTACTGGTAAACCAAGTAGAGTGTTTTCGAATATCACGGTTAATTTTGGTGATCTGTTCAAATACGACGATGTTGAGAATTGTTTCCAGAGTTTTATGAATATGATCAGTGATGTCATTGATGAATGCTGCCCCAAATTTAAAACTAAAATACGAAATACGCATAAGGTGGAATGGATAACTCCAGAAGTAAAGCAAGCTAGTCGAATCCTGAGAAATCTTCATTGGATTCATAAGAATATAAATACAGAGGGTTCCCTAGCCATGTACAATCTTGCAAGGACGCAATATAGGCATGAGCTGAGAGAAACAGAACTAAACTTATATAATGGTCTATTTAGCATGACAAGTAATAGAAGTGAACTGGTGTGGAATATTGTAAACCGACAGACTGGACGAATACTGAGTAAGGCTAAATCTATTAAGCTTCAAACAAATGACTCTCTATTATCCGAACCTGCCGATGTAGCTGTGGTATTCGGTGAGCATTTTTCTAACATAAATAAAATAAGTTTGCAGAAACATTATGGAAATTCATTGTCAGTATCATGTACAGTTCATCCTATGGTGGAAAATACTTTCTTTTTCCACCCCATAACAGCAAACGATGTGTAAAATGCTATAGCATCTCTTAAAAACAAGAAGAGCACAGGTGCTGATTCTATTTCCACTAAATTAGTAAAACTCATTTCTGAATTCATTGCTGAGCCGCTGTGTTACTCAATAAATTCGTCTGTCTGTTCGGGTAGATTTCCTACTTCCTTGAAACTGGCTACTGTTGTCCCAGTTTATAAGAGGGATGATCCTCTGGACATTAACAACTATCGACCTATTTCTGTTTTGAGTGTTTTCTCCAAAATTTTTGAAAAGATTGTTCTTGATCAAATGATGCTATATCTTAACAGATTTAATGTAATAAATGATTGTCAACATGGTTTTCGATCCGGCAGATCTACCCAATCTGCAGTAATTTCCTATGTTGAATTAGATATGAGTCATTAGATTGTGGTCTACATGTTGGAGGATTATTTTTTGATCTGTCACGTGCCTTTGATTGTCTTGTTTTTGATTTTATTTTGAATAAGTTGTACAATCTGGGATTTAGGGGTATCTTTCTTGACTGGATGAAGAGCTACATTTCTGAAAGGCGAATGAAGGTAAAAATGAAGGATCATTGGTCTGACGTGAAAAGTACTGATCTGGGAGTCCCACATGGCTCTGTTCTCGGTCCACTCATGTTTCTTTTATTCATTAGTGATTTGCCCGATTATGTAGAGGCGGATAGGATGACTATTTTTGCCGATGATACCTCGATTGCTATTACAGCACGTGATCCCGAGAGACTATCGAATAAATGTAAACTCTTACTGAAAGAATTTAAAGAATGGTGTGAATCTAATGCTTTAATATTGAACACCACTAAAACAAAATGTTTATTTTTCAATCGACCCGATAATACTATAAATAATGAAGTGTTCATCCAATTTGAAAACGACAAAATTCTTTTGTGTGATCACGTTAAATTTTTGGGAATTTTGTTGGACCAAGATCTCAGGTGGTCTCTACATGTTGATTCTGTGGCTGAAAAACTGAATTCGGCATTCTACGCCATAAATAGAATTAAAAATTGTCTATCTACTGCGTCTATTATGGAAGTTCATTATGCGCTTGCATATAGTCACATAAATTATAATATCATGTTATGGGGTATTTCTGTTGATAGTCGAAGAGTCTTCATATCACAAAAACGTATAATAAGAACAATTTTTAAACTAGGACCTCGAGAATATTTCAAGCGTGCATTTATTGTAAATATATATATATATATATATATATATATATATATATATATATATATATATATATATATATATATATATATATATATATATATATATATATATATATATATAAGTGCATACTCCATGTGAAGGAAAATGGAAGTAAGTTTATAAAATTGGGTAGTTTTCATTGTTATGACACAAGAAATGTTGAAATTCTTTCTATCCCTAAACATGGTTCGGCCAGGTATGAAAACTCACCAGCTTATCAGTGCATTTAACTGTTTAATCATCTACCTTATTCGATGAAATGCCTTGGTCATGCTAGGTTTAGGAAAGTTATGAAGTCGGTGCTCCAAAATGATACTATAGTGTAAGGGAGTACCTGACCGATAACCATATCACTTATGAATAACTAGTTATTACTAATTACTAATTAATTATGAATGACGTGTCCAACACAATTATGTAATTGTCTAAATGGATGTAATAAACATTATTATTATTATTTGAATATATATATATATATATATATATATATATATATATATATATATATATATATACCGGGTGTAAATGTGTGATGGGCCACCCCTATAACATTTTAATGGATTCTTCGATTTTATTGAAATTTGGGTGGTTTATCTCAGACATAATTTAGAATTTTTTCACATACAAAATCAATATGGCTGACTTCCGGTTTCACAGAAAAGATATAAAAATTAAAAATTTAAATGGAACACCCTATATATTTTTACATATTTTAATTCAGAATCTTCAAATACATACATTCCATCTGTCAAATGTCAATTCTAGCGCCGTTTCAATTTTGTTTTTCATTTTTTTTTTATCGTAGATGGCTGCGACGTCGTCTAAATTATAGATAATTGATTTAAAATATCGCCCATAGTAATAATTTTTCAAAAAATTCATTTTCGTGAAGTTTTTCAAATAGAAACATACATGGGCCACCCCGTATATCAAAAAGCTCCTTCAAATTCCTTCAGAATGATTCACACATTAGTTTTCTCAATTTCTAAATAACGGAGTAATTATTGAAAATCTTATTCTTATTAGTTCCCTTTGCTCCTGAGTTATTTACACCCGGTATATATATATATATATATATATATATATATATAATCTCTTGATAATTGTTAGCAATAACAGGCTTGTCGAATCTCAAAAAACTCGATTTTATTAAAAAGTTTTGATGAAGCCACGAATGTCTTGGCGAAACGTCAACTTTTTAATAAAATCGTGTTTTTTGATATTCAACAAGCCTATTATTGCTAATAATTATCAAGAGATTAGAAATAGTTCACAGTCAACTACAATTCGAATAAATATATATATAAATATATATATATATATATATATATATATATATATATATATATATATATATATATATATATATATATATATTCAATCTATTGACTATATTAATAGCCAAAGGAGTAGTTAGTGCAAAATAACATAGGTACGATTATCCTAATGATTATGATGTTAAAAGATACCTCAAACATAAACTACGTATATGTATTGAAACGAGTGACAGAGACAATATAAAAAAAAGATAAATCTGCGTGATGATCGAATGATAACTATGATACCAATCAATTCTTGATGTCATAGACTTTATAGACTTTTTCGTGAGCATGCCAGGTAACTCTAAGCTAATTATAAGAAATGAATTACAAAATATTTTTCAACAGAAATGTTTATAATACTTGATGAAATAAATCAGACATCCCGGAATTATTTCTCATAAATTGATGAGACCAAACAACTTCGTCGAACAGGAAGGCAACTGACAGATTTTTTCTTCCATTTCGGTCTCAATGCCGTCACAATTTTTCAAACAATGTCTCCATCTGATCATTCTTCCTCTTCCGCATGTCACACTACAAGATGTCCAAATACTCCAATTGCCCCAAACTCTTTTTGTTCGTTTTAATCTTGAAGAAGATTCTTCTGAATATTTAATATCAGTAATATCCCTTGTTTTTCCTCGTTTCTCCCGATAGTCTTTTAGTCTTTCAACCAAGTCGCTCAATAGAGAGTTTATAGATTCGAGGCTTTTCTGGTTCGAGGAGATACTTTGTGGATAGGCTATTTCGCATTTTGTTTTTTCGGTTGAAAGAACATCTGTAGAAAATTCCAAATTTTGGGTTTTCTGGGTTGTGTCGCTAGAGAAAATAGTATAAACTGTTAAAGATAATATTGCAAGAAATTGACTGAGCATAACATGAGTGCAATTTTTTGATTGTTCTTTGACAATGTCAGGAGTTGCCATAAATCATAGAAGAATATTTTATTATTGATGACTAATCGGAACATTATATTCAAATACACCTATCATTAAAAATTAGACTATTTCAGTGTATCCAAAATCAACAGCGAGGTACGGGAGTAGTTTTTGAATCAGCTGTAGTCCTGGACTATGATTTTCGATTTATATATATATATATATATATATATATATATATAAATATATATATATATATATATATATATATATATATACAAATATATATATATATATATATATATATATATATATATATATATATATATATATATATATATATATATATATATATATATATATATATATATATATATATATATATATATCGTATGTTTTCTCGGATGGTGGAATGAATCAGAGAAAGATTCCGGGGTTCAATCCGATTTCGGAAGTTTTGTTGGCGCTGAGAAGCACCGTTTGTTTCACGACGTTTCGCCAAAATCTCATTTGGCATTTTCAAGTGCTGCTGTACGTCTTGTGACTCGACGGCAATTACTGTTCGCCTCTGCTTGTGTCTGGGTTTTATTGGCATTGGCTGGTCTCGTTTCCTGATTGGCCGGTTCGCTGCATAGGCTCCGCCCCCTCACATCTTGACTTTCTTCCTCGATGTTAGTTTTTACGTCTTGTGTTGTTTTATGCGTTTTCGTGCTTTTTAAAATTATTTTCCAAGTCAGTGGAATATTTAGAGCATCGTCTCGTTTGTTTAGGTGTCCTGATTTTTCTATTTCTAGAGCTTCTCTTATGGTACGGACCCTGTAGTTTTCTATGGATGCTATTTCTCTTGATCGGTCAAAATCGATTCTGTGGCCTGTTGCTTGATGATGTTGAAACAGGGCTGATGTTGTTTGTTTGTTTCTGATGCTATTTTTATGTTCTTGTATTCTTGCCGATATTTTTCTGTTCGTTTGTCCTATGTATGTTTGGCCGCAGTCTGCACACGGTATGCTGTAGACGCCGTGGTTTTCTAATCCGATTTTATCTTTCGGGTTTCCAAGTATATTGGCTATTGTTTTCTGGGGTTTAAATATTGGTGTTATGTTATTTTTTCTCAAGACTCTTCCAATTTTATCTGTAATTCCTTTTACGTATGGAAGTACTGCTTTTTGTCTGGATTCTTCGGCGTTGTTTTTTGATGTTTTTATTGGATTTTCTTGTTTTTTGATGGCCTTTTTGATGTCGGTGTATGTATATCCATTTTGTCGTAAGGCGGTTGTGATCTGTTCGATTTCTTGTCCTCTTGTTTCTGTCGTTGTTGTTAGTCGAAAAGATCGAGAAATCAATGAGTTCACTACTGACTGTTTTTGTGAAGGATGGTGGTGGGATTGTGCGTTCAGGTATCTGTTAGTGTGTGTTGGTTTGCGATATACACTGAAGCCCAAAGTACCGTCCAGATTTATTGTGAGGAGTAAGTCCAGAAAAGGCAGTTTTCTATTTTGTTCAGTTTCTAAAGTAAACTGGTTTTTTTGGTGTATACTGTTGAGATACTGTACAAAATTCTCTAGATCTTTCCGAGAGTGTGGCCAGATCAAGAAAATATCATCAACATAGCGTTTCCAAAATTTAGGTTTCAAGGGAGAATTTTGTAGAGCCTCTTTTTCGAAATATATCATAAAAAGGTTAGCTATAACTGGTGAAAGCGAAGATCCCATGGGTGCGCCGTCTGTTTGCTTGTAAATTTTATCGTTAAACATGAAATAAGTGTTTTTTAGACAGTGTTCCGCGAGGCCGATGACGTAATCTGGAAAACGCTCATTACTGGAAATTTTGTTTAGGGCTTCCTCAACGGGTATACTCGGGTAAAGTGATTTTATGTCAAAGCTTCCTAAGATGTCATTTTCTTCGAGGTGAATGTCTTTTATCATTCTAGTAAGATGTTCAGAGTTTTTTACGAAAGATTGGGCGAGTTCAACTGTAGGTTGCATAATACCGGCTAGGAATTTTTCAAGTTTTTGTGTTGGTGATCGGAATGCGCTGACTATCGGTCGGAGAGGGTCCTCAGGTTTATGAATTTTTGGCAGTCCGTATAGTTTCGGGCATCTGCTTGACTTTTCCCTCGGTATTATCGATTTTTCGCTTATAAAATTGAAACTATCAGAGTAATCGTGATGGTGTCAATAGACTTATTGTAGAAAATGAAAAGACGAAAAATGAGAGGTCGGACGACTCGATCAGACCCTTAGTCTAAGAGAAAATTGGAAAAAACCGGCCAAAATGCAGTTTTTTCAAAAGTTCAACAGTTGTTGAAGAACATGCAGATACAAAAATCACATTAAGATTGTAACCTGCAATGCAAATTTCCTGTATTTTATCATTAATATAATTTTTATAATTACCTTATCTTTTTTTTATGTATCTGATTTAAAAGTATACTGATATACTTGGTGATCTATGGCTAGACAAAAATGCGTAATGGTATATGTAGATTTTAAAATGCTGCCACATATTTTATAACATTTCTCGTTTAAAAGTTCATTACATAATAAATATAAGTACTTATTGTTTTTCATTTATTTTAAATGTAACGATGGATTTTCATCGCCAATTTTCAGCTCACTTAATAATTTCAACAGAATATCTGTTCCACACAAATGATTGGTTAAATGGGTTCTGCTATGCTTTTTTCAATAATTAAGTATCTAACAAATATTCAGAATAATCATTTCAAGGGATGAAGAATGAATGAGTGTCTGTTAGGATTTAGTACTCACCCAGATTGCCACTTAGCAGAGCATCTGCCAATCGTGGATTGTTCTGCTTCAATAGTGCTAACTGGTCAGGATTGGCAAGAAACATATCACGTATTAACCTTGGATCGTCCTCTGCAGGTCTTCCACCTAATTGGTAGCCTGTTCCTCTTGTAGTGGAAGTGGACCCAGGTATTTCTATGCCACTGAAGTCCAAAGCAGGAACTAAAAAATAAAGCAAAATATATTCAGGCAAAAAAAGAATATAACTGAAATCAGACACAAGCAATATTGATGAAAACTACAACAATTTGCTAATACAATCATTTCCTAAAACTAAACTAATACAATTAAGAAATTAACTCAAACGCCTATTGAATATTGGGTAATAAAAAGTCATTAGATCTTCATTGTATATTAATTTTATGGAAAGTCATATTTTTAATGTATTTATTCAATATGAAAATAGTAACAGTATATGTTGAAGTACTATCATTGTTTATTTTTCAAAAAAAATATCACTTTAACAAAATAAATAAATATTGATCATTATAAATTTGAAAACAAGACAGGAAATATTTGTAAACTTCAAACATACAGAGTCTGATAATTTATTTTTGAACCATTTATTGAGGAAACAACTTTGATAACAATAACGAGATGAATCTCTTCAGTTAGTTTCATTGAGTTTACATATTAGTTTTGTTGCACCATGCAGAAGCAGGGCTTTGGTTACTTCAAAACCTAGGAAAATAAAATATTGGATATTGAGATGTTTCTTCTACTGGTCATCATTAGAGTTGGATTTCATAATTCTGAGCATATCCATCACAGGGATTGTTCTGAAAAAATTCAATTCTTTGATAGAAAATATTTTATTAATTCTTATACTGGATTATCCATACTTCCTCCCAATTTCTGTTTGGTACTGAACTGCAATGAAAAAATATATATATATTTTCTGTTTGATAATGAATTTCTCTAGTTTAAATAGTCCTAACTACAACAAATTTTTTAACCAAAATACAATGAAATTATTTCCGAAAATTTAAACTATCATTCAATTTCTTTAATGAACTATTAGTTGAGAAAGAATCAAGTTTGTTAGTTAAAATATGATTTACAACTTTTGTAGCATCAAGAATGTGCTAACAAAGCAGAGATGTTTTTAACAACAACCAAAACTTCCTCACATTTACGCTAGAAATAATTTGCTGACAGTAACAGAAGCATCATTTGTTTACTTTCAGATAATCAAATTTTGTTAACATGAAAATATTTTAGTACTTTTATTACTTTTCTGCCAAGTCTTACAATTTCCGGAATTTGTTTTAATTTTTGTATCAGGTGATGAATATAACTTTATTTGCTGTAAGGAGTAATTCCTTCAATATTCAGTCTAATGATTCAATCAATGTTAGAAAATATAATGTAGGCTCTATGTAATGCTCTGGTTGATTAACAGCTGAAGTACAAGCACGATTTTTAAGATAATTAATTGTTTCATTACCGGTACTACAAAAGCTACAACTGCACTGACGAAATGAAGTAGTAAATTTTGTTTGATAAGAGAAAGATTCTCAAGTGGATTGCAATTATTCAAAATTTCCCCCAACAACAAAGTATATGCTTCAAAACTACTGTAGAGAAGCAATTACCTCTCTAATAAAAAAGTACAAAAATATTTGCTATTGACATTAAGGCCAACTGATGTCTTTGAACTTGAAATGGTTTAATTTCATCTCTATATAAACATACATTTTCATACTAAAATACGTTGACTAAGAGTATAGAATGAAAAAGTACTTCCTTCAAACAGCATACAGACCTCACTAGAGAGCACAATGAATTTCTACTAATTTATTCAGAATGTCATGCAATTGTTATCTGATGAAAGTCATGGTATTATACTAGCTAGTGTAACATGGCCAGGTGATAAAGTTACATTGAGAATTTGTAAACAGTTGCATGGATGAACTCATAGCAGTCTTTATAAAACTGGTAATCAAATGAATATAACTTGAGAATAAAAGTAATGGTAATGAAAGAGTGCATCTGATGCCAGCTGTAATATTTTAATAAATACAAATACTCTTGTGAAATTATGAGTACCACTACTCTATAAGCTAGTATCGAAAACATGTTACAATAGGCCGTTTGATGATATAGCAAATGAAGGATGTATCAATTTGAAAACAGAAACTCCATAATTTGTCAAGAATAAGAATTTTAATAGAAACTTCCCAAAATTTGTCAAGGAATTTACACCAAATGGTTTTCACCAATCCTCCTGTAAATTTAAATGTGTAAGACATGGTATGTAAATTCGTAACGCCAATAGAAATTTGCATCTTGTACAAATTCGTTCGCTTGAGAGAGACAGTACTGTCAACTCTTAGTCTAAAAAATAACTTATTCAAATATAAAGACCGATTCTCTCATTTCATATTTTTTATACTATAACATTAACCAAAGTGTTATGATTACAAAATTGCAAACGTAACATGCTTCAAGGCCTATCTTAATTTTAAAATTCACCAGTGCATTATGTAGTTGAGCCGGTATCAGTCTTCATGAAAAATTATGTATTTTTGGACCATTGTTATATTACATATATGATCCTCCCAAGCCACTTACAGAGGATTAAATGATAGCTATTCACTTAATTCAAATCATCAAAGCAAAATAATACGTAGACATTGGTACAAAAACCAAATAATAAGAATATTGTCGTCTGTAAATGGCTATAGTAATGGAAATTTGGTTAAATATAAGGCACATTTCAGGGTGTCTACTCAACTCAGAATCTAAAATTCCCTGAGAATTCCATGATATTCCAGGTGATTTTATTTTTTTTCCAGGTGTATCGCGATACCATTTTCCTCTCGTCATAGGTCTCGTCCACTCTATGTATCATAGGTTTTTTTTTTCGGTCAATGTCTTAGACACACGATTTTATTATATCTTTTTGCCAAGAGAGTTTTTAAAAGAACTTGCGTCATGTGCAGATGCTATCAGACAATTAGGAGGAAGCATGCAGTGTGATGGCCAATCAAATTTGAAAAAGTCAAATTGGGCACGCTCCCACAGCAGGCTATTTCACGAAAAGCTCTTGTTATTGACAGGTTTCAGGCTTGAAAAACTGAGACAAAATAAATATTCAAAATTGCCTTTATTATACATGAACTGCAATACCATTTTTACTCATTCATAAATTAATAAGAACAAAAGATGAATGAATAACGTTACTTAATAAAGGCATTCAAATACAAAGACGTAACGAATATCTCAATCAAAATCATAACTCAATATAGTATGAAACATATTATAACTCAGTAGACTTATGCATAATATAATTAACGCAATATATATTGTCTTTAGTTTAATCTACTCCTAACTATTTTTTTTATTGCCGCAATTTGCTTATCTTAAACTGTAGTTCTTGACTGTTTCCAGTAGTTCTTTTATTTTCAGTGCCTTTTCTCTAGCTCCACTTGCGGCCTGGTCTTCTGCAGTTTTCTTCAACTGACGAGCCTCCAGGGCCTTCCTCAACGCGGTCGAGCATTTATCGTTCTGTGAACAAGAGCTTCAGGTACAACATAAGTGACTACTCCATCTTGATTTCGAATTGCGTCATATACCTGACGTTTGGCTATGATAGAGTCCTCATGCATGTTTTCGAAGAGACATTCCGAGTTTACAGAAAATCCATGCTTTACGTTTGAATTTCCATGAGAAAGGCAGCATACCAATTTCACAATCATTAGGAAATTCTTATACTTTCCTCGGAGGATATCTCTCGAGAAGTGGTCGATACGTTTCTGAGATCGTAAATAAGATTTAACAGCTTCAAGAACTGTTAACAGTGCAGCAAGCTCTCTGAATACCTTTGAAACTGTATCTGCAGTTGAACCGCTTATATGGTTTTTGTCTGTCAAACAAAAGAGCTATTTATCTAGTCGCTTATCAGCCAATTTCGGATCTGCCGCAATAATCCCAGGATCCAGACATGTAACAGCTTCCGTGAGTGGATAAGTCAAAGGGGAACGTTTTAGCAATTTTAAAACGTACTGCTCCATTTCAGACCGACAATTTTGCGACATTCCAGCACATCTGCAGTTTAAACTACAAATTTTTTCAGCTGCTTTCGAATGTCGAATCCCAAATTGACTTTTTTTGCTGTTAACAGATTCTTCTTGTTTTCGACATCATCATCTTTCAGCACGCGAATAGAATTGATGGCATCAGTCGTCATGAACCTCTCCATGAGATTAGTCATATTAAACTTAGACTTATGTGCAGAAGTGGCACCAATGGCGTATCTGATTGGAATTCTCTAAGAAAAGGTTCCACTTCTGAGGCTAAAGACTTGAAGAACGCTAGCTTTGGGCAGAGTAAAGGATCTGCTGTGAACGTTACAACGATTTCGAAACTCTTGCATTTACGTATATTGTTGTCCTTTTTCACACCTTCCACGAACATGTTAATGTCGTCGTGAATGTCTATAGATGTTTGTGCAACACCGGCATTTTCCAGTCAAAATTTTGAGGGGAAAATTTGGGATCCAGAATAATTTGTATATCAAGCCCTACCTGCTGGCACATCTTTGAAAAGATTATACAGACCTCTCGAATAGGTAACCAAGTTCCAATTAGTTGCAATAAGACTATCTTTGAAAGCACCATGTACCGAATGAAGACCACAGCTACCTATTTCAAGCAGTTCGCGTTCAGTTAATACTTTCTTAGTTTCCCTCAAAAACGCTCAATTAACATTGGGTCCATCCATGGATATTTGGAGAAGCTTGTTGGTTTCGAGACCAGAAATACCTTCTCAAAATGCAGTCAGTAGATCGGACGCCCTCGATCGGCCAAGGTGTCATGAAGTCAGAAATGGTACTATATTATAGCACGAGGAACATAATATTCGAACGACGCTCAGTCGATCACATGTCAACAAAGCAGCTACTTCAAATATGAAATAAACAAACAAGATTCTTAACCCTTAATAAATGTTGAAGATTGATCGTACGTACCTTCTCGCGCTTATTTGAATACGCCATGTTTCAAAATTTGCCTATGCATAAGAATATATCAGTATTTATTATGATTTCCCGAAATATACATGACGTTTTTCTTACTTTTGCAATTTGATACTGGTTTCACAATTGGAGAAAGCAAATTTAGAAAAAACAGATAATACTTGAAAAAATTCCCTGAGTGAACCCAAAATTCCCTGAGAATTCCAGGATATTCCAGGAGAAAAAATATTCCCTGAGATTTCCAGATCTTCCATGTTTTTCCAGGCATTTAGTAGCGCGCGGTATTAGACAAAGAAAAACTTTAGATTATGAGCAAACGCATATGAATACATTTCGGTGTATGCTTGCATTAGCAAATCAGTATGAACTATTAATTCATCATATGGATGTTGAGACACCATCTTTAAATGAGACGTTAAAAAAAAGAGAGTGCCTTAAGGTGTTGTAGTTGAAACAAATGACGTTTGTGTAAATTAAATAAATCTGTAAAGTCAGCTCGTTTATGGTATGAATACTTAAGTAACATATTAATTGAAAAAGGATTTGTAAATTTGTCATCAGATAATAATTCATATTTCTCGAATACAGAGGCGAAGTAAATAGAAATATTTATATACTGCGTTACTTCAATAATAATAATAATAATGTTTATTCATCCAAAAACTTATTGTTACACAAAATAGTACAATAAAGGTTGAATACGTCAAATTGACTAACAACGAAAAATATAAAAAACAAAAGAATGCTGTTAAAGAATATTAATTAATTCTTCCGTTAAAGAATATGGCTCGCATTGAATAAGCATTTCAAATGAAGTTTTCTTGAAAATTTTCGGATTCAATGTCTTGAATTTATGAGGCAGAGCATTAAATAATTTTAGACCCATGTATAAGGGAGATTTTTCTGTAAGAAACAATGAGTAACGCGGATACAAGTAAAGCTCAGTGTGCCTTGTATTATTACAGGTTAAATAGTTCTTAAAGTATTCAGAATGAACAGTCATGAAAATATTTACTCTGTAAATATATAAGCCATATGCAGCTTGAAAATTATTTGCTTTGAAGTGACCCCTACAAGATTCTCTGAAACTCAATCTTAATATGACCCTCAACAGGAATTTTTGTCTCAAAAAAACCGATTCCATACCCACACAACTACCCCAAAAAATTATACCATATGATAAGATGGACTGAAAATTTGAATAAGAAATAATTTTCAAAGTTGGAAATCAACTCTAGTTTTGAGGACATTAATTCTATAAATAACTGAGTTGAGACGTTTAATCAGCATTTCGATATGTGGGTTCCACTTGAGGTTTCCATTCAGCCATATTCCAAGGAACTTCAGTGTCCCGGAGATTGAGATGTTATCGTTCAGTTTGTTAGGAATGACAGCCGAAGATCGATCACAGTTGAAGACCACACATTCAGTCTTAGTCATGTTCATCTCTAGATTATTATCCCCACACCACTCGTTGATATCACTCAGTATAGAGTTTGTTCTGTGAACTGTTAGATGAAGTGAAGTTGAACGAAACAAAACATTAGCATCATCTGCAAAGGCAATAAGTAAAGGCGTGAAATTTCCAAGTTCCTGAGTTATTATTGCTAGAGGAAGGTCATTTATATAAATCAAAAAGAGAAGAGGACCCAGAATGCTTCCCTGAGGTACACCAGTTTTCTTTTGTCTTGTCTTAGATTGATAAGTGATGTTTTCTATTTTCACAACCAGTGGGGCCTGTCCTTCAAGTAGCTCTCCATCAACTTTAATTGTTTGTCCCTAATTCCATATTTATCAAGTTTCCCAAGTAATATATTTATGTCAACTCAATCAAAGGCCTTCGATAGATCTAAGAAGAGTCCCAAGGGAAATTCCTTTTGTTCTAATGCTATCAGTATTGCTTGGTACTGTTTCAGTACTTTTACCTGGTATGTATCCATGCTGGAAATCTGAGAGTATTTTAAATTTTCGGAAGAAATTCAGTAATCTGTTAGCTAGGATCTTTTCAGATATTTTCGCAAATGATGACAGAAGACTTATTGGACGATAGCTGTTCGGGTCATCATGATCACCTTTCTTGTAAATAGGTTTCATTATCGCTATTTTTAGGGCATCTGGAAATACACCATAAGTAAAAGATTTATTCATGATATGTGCCAACGATTTAGCAATGAAATCAAGTAGAGAAAGAAATGTTCTTGTTGTTGGTGTGTCCAATATGAAATCTACATTAAAATCACCCGCTAATATAACTCCAGATTTCTCACCGAGGCAGCATAGCAATATCTGTTATAACTTATCTATAAAAATCTCAAAATTGTCAGCAGAAGAATCAGGTCTATAGATGCAAAGTATTATAATCTTTTTAGTTTTTAGACATACCTGAGCTGAACAACATTCGAAAACGAATGGGATGCTATAGTTGTTGATATCCGTTCTTGTTTTGAAAGATATGTGTTCCTTGAAGAAAATTGCGCTGCCACCATGTTGACTCTAATTTCTACGAAAGTCTGATGCAAGATTGTATCCCTGAAGTTTATAATGCTGTAATTCTTGATGGCTTTTCCAATGTTCAGTGGCTGTTAGGAAATCAACGTGTTGGTTCAACATATATTGTAGTCTGCTAAAAGCCGATCCTATGGACTGAAGGTTCTGGTGGATAAAGCACAATTCAGTGGGATGTCTGCTCCCTTTCCTCCCTTCTATGACTACCATTGTTGGATCGAAAAAAATTCAGGAAGTTGAATTCCCTCACCAAAATCCCAGCAGGCCAACTTCAGGGATTCAACAGCTTTTCGAATGATTCGTCCGAAGTCACTCCTACACTAAAAGCCGAATTTGTACCTTTAGTAGGAAGTTTTTTAATTTCGAAGTTGTCAACATCAATTGAGCTTTTCAGATAATCTTGCATATCCCTCTCTGTAACTTGATTTCAACAAATCCTCCCCACATATAACCACTTTCATTTCTGGGCTCCTTTTATCTTACAGTAATAATAATAATAATAATAATAATATGTCTTTATTTTAATTATCCTCGGCGAAGTCCAGATGAACTGCTCTACTTAACCGAGTACCAGTTACACAAAATAAATACAAAACATGTCTACATATAAATTTGAACAAATTTTAAAATGTAAGACGCACATAAATGAATTGCACAGAAGAAAAAACACCAACAATAAATAATTTAAAAAGAATATAAAACCAAGCATATAAAACCAATCATCAAAGGACCAGAAGATATTCCTTATAAGCTCTCTTAAATCCATAGGATGATTTCATTTCACGTCATTTAGAGAATCATTTTGCTCGGATTTTCATAGAGGAGTCGTTAAATTTTCCATTTTTTTAAATTTTAACCTTTCTTACAAATAGTAGCATATTTACTTAAAATATTCTACATTCAAATGACATTTCTAATAATTTTATATGCCAATAAAAAGAATATAAAACCAAGCATATAAAACCAATCATCAAAGGACCAGAAGATATTCTTTATAAGCTCTCTTAAATCCATAGGATGATTTCTTTTTGACGTTTAATGGTATAGTTTTATTGGCTCCTCAGTGTCCTTACTAGTTTGAGTCTTATTTTTTGGTTTAATGAATAGGGAATGTTGGCTATTCTTCAAGACATTAGAGTAGCTCGAATTTTCGTTGTTATCTTGTGTTTTCTCCATTACATTTTCAGTGCTCTCCTCCATTTTATTACTTAGTATTTGTCTGATACTAATTAATTCCATTTCAGGTTGACGGAAACAGCCATTCACTTCCTGTTCCCTATTATTTAATTTATGCTCTATTTTCTCATATTCATTAAACGTGGTCTTGCTAATATTTGAGATTTTATATCTTTCAATCTTCTTTTCATGTTCTGCTTTTTCCTTTTGTATTGTTTCTTTCAACGAATCATTCTTAGTTTTAAGCTTTTTATTTTCTTGAGTCAATATGGTATTTGTTCTCGAAATGTCCAGCTTCGAAAATTTCAATCCCATCTCTTTAGCTTTGTCTTTCAGGTCATCATTTTCTGCCTGTAATCTTCCATCTGACGCTAAAGTCTCCGAAATGTCAGCACCACAATCAGTACACAAAAGCTTCACCTTATGCTTCTGTAGTGGAAGGCACCTCTACTCCGTAGAACTGAACCCAGCACATTTCCAGCATTGCACCACCTTGCAAACCTCACAACTGAAATGAGTCTCCTTAGACCATGATGCCCTGCATGCCGCAAAATTCATTGCACTGAAAAGTACCCCGCTGGCCACTAACGGATACGCCACTGCAGACGATCCAAACAAATGATCATTCAGTTCTTTTGCCATAAAACAAACATCGATAAGAGCGGAGAATAATGGTTAATAGATGCTATGTTCAAAAGAAATTCTCTGGAATTTCACGTAAATTTTCTACAAAATACCATACAGTATTAAGTTCAATTCAAAATGTAAACATACTAAGTACTCGGAAGTCCAACCCTTGTGTAACACTTTGATATAACTCACAAAATTCCCAGATCACTAAAACTTGTATAAAATCACTTTCATTACTTAACATGGCCATATGACTACCAATTCACAATTAGTTTGACTAAAAATGAAAGATCAACTACATTGCACTCCGTGCAAGTTATATTATTATCACAACAAATTAATTCCAACAATCATTGTGTGGTTTCTGTATATTCAGTGAACATAATATTAACTCACTCTCAGAATAGGTGTAGACAGTAGTGAAAAATTTAAATTAATACTTTTTGTCACGCAACCTGCTTCTGAACGTTTCCAATACGATTATAAAATTCAGTGTAAGTAAATTTTTAATTTTATCATTGAAAGCATAAATCACACAATAAAATTATTGATAGGGTAATAATTTTTTTCTCAGCAACTTACCAAGTTCAAAATGAAAGTGTATGAGATCAATTTGCTCCCAGTTCAATGAGCATTATTAGTTCATAAATATTAAAGCATAATATATATTGCATGCTCTTTCATCAATGATACAGATAAGTGAAAAGTAGGATTTAGGAAACAGTTCCAACTAAGGCATTATCATTGCAGACAACCTAAAATATCATAAAATTATATTATTGAAAAGGTGGAATTTACAAATTAATTTATTCAATATAAATAATATAACATTTATTTCTTTTATATTTGAATGAATATTTTGTATTTCCAGAAAAATACAAAACTAAGTACTTACTTGCCACACTTACATCACAAACACCAAAATTAACAGTACCTACTGAAATTAAAGCATTGTTGAACACTCTCATGAATATTGGTTAAAGTAATTACAATATTAATTTCGATAAGGTGGAAGCCTGGATTAGTAATTTTAGGAAGTACATACTGCCATTTTGGCAGAACGATCACCCATAATTTATTCAATTTTGAGCTCATAATAATCAACACATTGAAAAAATGTACAAAAAGTGAAGGGTAAAACCCTTAGAATGCCAGTGTCTGCTTTCAATTATATTCTTCAAAACTTAAGAAATTATCTCTACAAAAAATGGAAATACCGGCTGTAGTGGGACATTGTAAATAACAGCCTTTCCTAAAATTTCCCCAACTTTGAATTTTTCATTTGATATTAAATATGAACAAATGATTTGATTCAAGCTAATGATGAATAATTTTTTCTAGACAGAAATGACAGTGGTATTTTCTCTGAAATGTCAGAAAATTAGTTCATTCCAAATGTAACTTGAGAATATTATTCAGCATAATTGAAACAGTTTACTTGGACTGTTATAAAAATACACAATATATACTTTGTGTTCTAAAAATAACCATATTCCAAAAAGTTCTATATTTGGAAGAATGAAAGTAACCTTCAACAATTGGGAATAATTAAAAGGGCAATGAACGCATATATAGTAGTAGTTTACCTATTTCTGATAGAACAGAGGATAATATATGGCGAAACTTATTAATTGTAAAATATTATTCTCACCTTGTCCCTGTTCCAGAGAATTTTGAGACTGCCCTCCAGAGTGTAATAAATGTTGCAAAATAACGGCATCCCCATCTTTTATTCCTAAATCCTTCAATGATTTTTTATTGTCCATTAAAGGCCTACCATTGAAAGCAATCATTATTTCGGATGCAGGAAATCCGGATTCAACTTCACAAAATGCTTTAAAATTTTCTAATTCCAAATCTTCAGAAACATCCAACACAAATATATAATCCGTTAATGTTGCCACTGTTACCTTCATTGTTGGTTCGACAAACTAATAATTTATGAATTAAATACGTTCAATATACAAGAACAAAAATACAATAGCATTTCGTTTCTTATTCTAACCTAACATTATGATTTATGATGATTGTGTGTGACATTTGCGAGTTGATATTCATCTGACTTAGGGATATTCATTTAACATCGATGCATCGAATGATTCCAGGTTTTGACAAAGAATTTTTTTTCATCGATTATTTTTTTCATCGATTATTCTTATGAAAACATCGAATAGTTTTCTACTTTTTGTTCCAGAAAGCTTAGCTAACCCAAAAAATAATCATTCCAAACATTTCTGCAAAGTGTTCCTAGACATCATTGATGTTAAGTTGTATTTGATATCTATTTTATGTACAGGCAATTTTAGCTCCTATAGATCTGTTTCTTAAAAAAGGGAAGAAAAAAACCACTCGATGATGAGAAAACATCGATACAAGGTACTGATGTTTTATCGATGATCGAATAGAAACATTGATACATCGATGTATTTTCTGAGTGAATACCCCTCAAGTGAACGTCATTTCAGTTCTGCACTCTCTCCACTGCGAAACAAAAGTAAGGAACGTTCATTTCACGTCATTTAGAGAATCATTTTGCTCGGATTTTCATAGAGGAGTCGTTAAATTTTCCATTTTTTTAAATTTTAACCTTTCTTACAAATAGTAGCATATTTACTTAAAATATTCTACATTCAAATGACATTTCTAATAATTTTATATGCCAATATTGAGTATACGTTCCGGAAATATCAAGTCAGTGAAGACTAGAATTGATTTTTACTTACCTATCGAATTTTATTACTACTTAAAATCTTCTAAGAACATTTCGATCTGGAGACCATTCTAAAAACTCAATCGCAACAAGCACAAGGGAATGAATTATTTCATTGAAATATTATGGTTTTGAATTTGCTCCGAAATCAACAGCAAATGACATATCGAAAACGTCAAAAAATTAAACATTCTATAATATAAATTGAATCACTGATTTTAGTGTTTTTTTTTATAAAGGAAGTATGTGTGTAATTCACACACGGCTTAAGTGAAACTTCAAAAAAGTAGCCTACGAGAGAAGGTGATAAATATAGAGTATCAGGAGTATTAGTATAATTATAAGGTTTATTATTTCTATAATATTTTTATCAAGCTCAAAAATTATTTTATATTTTAATGAAAAATATTATAGTTCATATATCACACGTTTGAGATGTATTATAACACATACTATTCAGATTCCATGTTTTCACTTTCAACAAATGACACGACAGGCTTTTGATAACTAAAATAGGAAACAATTACTGATTTCAATCAAATCCCAATGGTGCTACAGAAGTTTCACTTCAATCGTTTTTGAAGCCTAACTCATACCATAGACATAGAGAACAGAATAAGCACTCTAAGTAGGACAACGCACAAGCCGCCAACCGCGGCGGTTGGCGGTCGGGTGGTTGTTAATTTGTACAGGAATATGGGTGACAACGCACGAGCCGCCAACCGCCGCAGTTGGCGGTCGAACGGTAGCGAGGTCGACCGCGGATTGCTCTTGTGGTGGCCGTCGCGGTTTGTTGATCGCTAGTCGTAAGTGTCCGCGGTAGTAGCTCTAGCCATTTGGCAAATTTTGATTCTATCTAAAAAACGAAACAAACGTCGTTGCAAAGCAAAATATTGGGTTCACCCTCTGCTTCAACAAAGAAGTAGTAAAGGAGCATTCGTAATTTTCTATAGAGAATTGAGAAGCTTCGAAGATAAATTTTTCAATTATACCAGAATGTCAACGTCGTTTTTCGGTGAATTACTGAACGGCGTTCGCCGCGCCCGATGTCGACTACCGCCCAACCGCGCGGTTGCGCGTCTGCCAATGCGTTGTCTACCATATATTCCTGTACAAATTAACAACCGCCCAACCGCCGCGGTTGGCGGCTCGTGCGTTGTCCTACTATATGGTAGACAACGCACTGTCAGCCGCGTAACCGCACGGTTGGGCGGTAGTCGACATCGGGCGCGGCGAACGCGGCAACCGCGCGGTCTTGCGGTTGTCGATTTGTACAGACTTTAATGACAGACCACGCACGAGACCGCAATTTCGCGCAGTTTCCTTTCATTATTAATGTAACATTTGTGGTAAATTTGATATTTTTAGTCATTCCGGTAATTTTCTTCCCAATTTTGTTCAGTAATTCACCGAAAGATGACGTTGACATTCTGGTATGATTGAAAAATTTATCTTCGAAGCTTCTCAATTCTCTATAGAAAATTACGAATGCTCCTTTACTACTTCTTTGTTGAAGCAGAGGGTGAACCCAATATTTTGCTTTGCAGCGATATTTGTTTCGTTTTTTAGATAGAATATAAATTTGCCAAATGGCTACAGCTACTATCGCGGACGCTTTCATGACGACTAGCGATTAACAAACCGCGACGGCCTCCGCAAGAGCAATCCGCGCTACCGCAGACATGATATTTCAGTTCAGGAATTTAAATGAAGGTTGTGTACATTGTACAAATACAATAATGTTAACATAAATACTCATGTATATTTACTCACAAAATAGTTATTTGTATACCTAGGCTGCGAAATACCTTTTTAGCGTACCGAAAGAGAAATTATTGCCGAGGCCGCTTGCGGCCGAGGCAGGATAATCTTGAGGTAGCTAAAAAGTTTGGCGGCCATGGCATATACACTATTTTTCGTGCAATCGACAAAATTATTAAACGAGACAAGCAAAAATATAGTGCTTTAAAATCAACAGTAATTAACAAGTCACAGTGTTGCTATGGAAAGACCATGTTCGAATATATACAAAATATTTTGACAGTTCTTGACAGAACGCAAAATGCATTGAGATACAGAATGTCTCTTTTGAAATATCATAGTTGTTACTTTTTGGTATAAGTGACGTTTGGTTTGGCGGCCGTTGCTATGGGTAATGGCCGCGAAATTAAATTTCGCGGACTGTGGTGCGTACGCGAAATACCTACTCGCTTCGCGTGCGATTGCACGAAAATTCATTTTGTAGAAACATGAACTGTTGACATATACGTTAATAATGAAACACTGGTATTATTTTCGAAATATACTTAGGTATTAATAGTAGGGGAGCCAAGCGGGGATTTTGGGATTGACATATCGGGGGAAACCATGCACCCTGTTAAGTATCACCATCATACATGAACCATTAGTATGGGGGCGTTCGTCTAGGGCAGCTGATCAGATTAGTAAAAAAAATTGATCGTTCGAAAAACTCGAGCTCGTCACATTAAGGCAATATGTAGAGTATGCATTTCACTAATCTGGCGATTTCCACGTGGTATAAGCGAAAAGGAGACTTACAAAGTTGTAAAAAGAAAACGCAACGTTTCATTATGAATATAAATTTTCATCAAGTATAGGTTTGATCAATTAGTGACGTAAATTGATATTTCCTTTTTAATAAAACTTTTCATTAATTTTTAATAAATTTAATTACCTGCAATATATCAGCACGCAATTTGAATATTTATATAAGTTTGCTACTATGTAGTAATTATTGACAAGGTTTGGAGCAATTTCAAGGATTTTTTGACCTAATCTATTTCAATTTTCTTCAGAAATATAAAAAGGTGAATATATACTCGGTACGTTTCTGTAACTTGAGTAAGGCCTTTGATTGCATGGCACAGTAGTATCAAGTTATTACGATCATACCTACGGAACCTCAGGGGTCGATTCTGGGTTCGGTGCTGTTTTTAATATACATCAACGATCCGCACATGAGAGGGCAAGAAGAAAATTTTGTGCTCTTTGCGGATCACACAACATTCTTTATAAGGAAGGAATCACAGTAGGCGGAGTAACTGCGGACTGAGGACTAGTTCCTCTCAAACAGGATTTTTCCGAAGCAAGAGAAGACGGGGGATAATGATGTATTTGCTCAGATTATGTGGCCTGAAGGAAGGCTTAACTCTGATATGAGATATACATATGGATAGATGATGTGTAGAAAACTATCTGACAGCATGTTTGTTCTGAGAGGCCTGAGTGGATGCGTATCACCTTCCGTAATGAAGGCTCTATAGTATTGGTTGTTCCACAGCATCATGTCGTGTGTTGTTGCTGTTAGGAGCATTTATGCCGGTGTCCGAAGTGTTTTTAGACTTCAAAGAAAGGCAATCAGAATAGTGTCGTTTTTAGTACCTACCTATACAGAGTCGGCTTTTGCTGAGATGGTTATACGTACTCTCTTTATATTTTGGATTCTGTGATTCTTATCAAACGAAAGGATGTCGTGAGGCCACACGAGGATGTTCACGACCACGACCTGATAGCCAGTGCCTTCATTTTTCAAAGTTTAAATTTTGATCTATCGTATATATCTACACTGATTTTGGTCATGTTTGTATCTTTCAAGGATTGTCTCAGTTCTCTTTCTGTAACTGTGCATTGGTTTATGATGTAGTTTATGTTAGTTGCCATTGTATATTTGAATGATTATTTTTAACTACCGACGATTGTGAAAATGTTTACTGACATGAAATAAATTGCATTTGTATTTGAATTAAACTCATTATTGAAATTTCACTTGGAGGATTCATAAAACTATATAAAATTAAACCCCATATGCCATAGAGCGGAAATATTTTGTATTAACTAGGAATCTGGACTCTATGAGGTGAAATTTTGTAGTATTAAATATTATATTAGATACATGATATAAGGGAAGGAAGAAACAGCAGAACAAATATTATACCTATATTGTTTCTTGATGAAACCGAACGACGAAAATATTTATCAATAACTAACTGAAGTAACAAATTTATTATCATTAGTGATTCTTTTTGTTACACGAATCAGCATTTATAAAAATAATAGTAGTATTGTTTTTCGACGAATCTTATCCGATATTTTGGAGAGTATATTTCAATTTTCCTACCGTACCTATTCATTCAAATAAAAATCAATTAACATTTGAAGTATGATACCTGCGCATGCGGTTTCTACGAACGTTGTTTAGAGACCAAAACAAGATGGTTTCTTGCAATGAAAATGTGTTTATTATGCATTTTTATGCAGGATAAGTGCAATGTGTGAATAATGAGTGAAGTTTTGGAAATACTTACTGCGTGTTTAAGGTAATCTTATCAATGAGTGTGAAATTTACAAAATCAGTTGATGTGAAAACCTAATGAGGTAAAGGACGCTAAAAAGCACGTTAAAATGAATATTTGTTTTTTCAAAAATTAATTCAATAAGAAGGAAGATGGTGCTGTTTTTAAGTTGCATTTAATCCACATCTAATTGAAAATCCGTAGTATTAACAAGACTTGACACAGCATCTCCTCATTTTTTTGAATTTCTTACATAACTGTAGAAGGGTATCCACTAAAGTACTTTTTCATTAGTAATTAGACCTCCCACTTCGAAATGGTTTGTTTATTTTTGTATTACTAAATTGCCTGGCCGTATCGTTGTTTGCAGTTTCAATTGAAATTCTCTTATCAATCCATAATTATGTATAGCTAAGCTTCAAGAATTTCATTTTAGGGATAATTTAAAATTTGAAGGTTAATTTTTGTTGGAAAAACAAAACGTCAGAATATTAACATTTTTCTGCTGGTGATCCGTTTGGTAAGTTTGTGAGGAAATAGTGATATTTTCAAATCAGAGCCCGTGTAATGACAATATATGAGTTGATTATACATTTCTTGAAATTTGAATTTTAGGTAGGGTAGAATTGATGATGAAAGTATGTAAATTGTATTCTTCCAAAAATTCGATTGTTATATTATTAAGTGTAGATGTTGAGTTCATATTGAAAATTCTACCTCAAGTGAATGCAGTTTTTTTGGGTTGTTATGAGTTCTTATTCAAGACATTTTTAAAAGTGAGAGCGTAATATAGAATTTATGAAATAATTTGTGTAGTACCTAATAAAGTAATGGTGTTTCAAACGAGTAAAGTAATATACAGTCAACTACTCAAATTCAATATTTTTGTATCAGTATATTGCTATTATTAATTATGATTTTAAATCATGAGATAAAATTACTCAATTGCATTATTCTAAATATTTGTTGTTTTTCTTATCAGTTTGAATGATTCTTTATCTGTTAACAAAAAAAATCTAATTCAAGACATGACAATAGGTGAGTCTTACTCCACTTAATTATAATATCTACATTTTCATGCTCAGCATTAAAAAAAATCTATTTTATCGCAGTTAGTTATTCGATTGACATAAGTGACTATTGCTTTAATGATATTTTTTTCGATTTAACATAGTTTAGCGAATGAAGAAATAATTTGTATATCATAGTTTCAAAAAAAGTTAATAATCCCTGTAAGCATTTGGTGTAATTTCTTTCACTTGTACCAACTTTCTCTGTTCAAAAAATAAGCAATGATAATATTTTATATAGTCTTCAATTTTTCCATGACTATTTTTCATGAACTGTCATTGTTATACTAGCCAATCAATTTTTTTCATAATTATAATAACCATTTATTTGTTACAAGAATTAATAGAGCACACATCAGGCTGAGGAACATGTCATAATATATCAAGTAAAAATAAATATAACTTTATAAAGAAATAAAAAACTAACTTTTCACAGGTTAAACTAAAAATCTATTGAGTAAACGCGTTTCGTCATAACATTGACTTCATCTCGTACTCTCAGTACGAGATGAAGTCAATGTTATGACGAAACGCGTTTACTCAATAGATTTTTAGTTTAACCTGTGAAAAGTTAGTTTTTTATTTCTTTATAAAGTTATGAATATGAACTTTCAACAAGTAAATGCCAATTCCATTCAATAAAAATAAATAGATAGATAGATCTATCTACCTATCAAGTAGAAATAAATACAGTTAAATATCCATAAATAGTATTAAGTATTAAGCAAGATAAATCTAAAATCAGCTAGAGCTGTAAATTCATAAAACATTACAACTAAAAAGTATATAGAATAAATCAATATGACTGTCCATCAAAAGCAAGAGCAAAATGAATATTAGTGTATAAACCCATCTGCTATTTATTCTTCTACTGAGTAGTATGCTTCCTCTAGAAGAAATCTTTTTATTTTAGCCAGGAGGAACCTCGAAAGTGAGTTCCTCATATGTATAGGTATAGTATTGTACAATTTCATGAAGTTGAAATGAACATTTTTCTGTAAGTACAGGAAATTATATTTTTCAAATATCAGATCATTTCTTGGACGAGTATTATATGAGTGATTTCTTGTACATCTCTCAAATAACTCTCTATTTTTATGAACAAATATGATGGCTTCATATATGTAAAGACAAACAAGGGTCAACACATAGCTTTCAACCAAATAAGATCTACAACTAGCATTCTGTCGAAGGCTCAGTATAGATCTTAGCATTCATTTTTGGAGACTAAATTCTCTTTCAAAGTCTGGAGATCCCGCTTTAAAGATAGTGCCATATCTTATCGTGGACTGAATGCTCCATATGCACGATAGGTGATCAGTGCTGTTTACTTGTTTACTTCTGATGATAAAATTCTCAAGGGGTAACAGTACGTATTAAGCTCCTCAGACAGCGATGTGATATGACCTTTTCAATCCAATCTATGATTTATCTTTATGCCCAGAAATTTCATATCGTCACTTGAATCCAGCGCCGTATTCTTCGTGAAACCTATAGGACAGTGTTGGTAGTAAAATTTTATCCGCTGTTTATAACCCCATGAAGATCTTCCAAATCACTTCTCACATGCAGAACTACAGCAAACGTTTTCGCTGGAGTTTTCCTTTTTGTAATATTTGGTTGTCTATCGTGAGCCTTGAACTGTTGATTTTTCTGTTCTGTTTTTGTGAGATCCAGTAGGTTCCGGTTTTATTTCTTATATAACTTGTCATGAAGTCATATTTCCATGTCATTCCTATCTTTCTTCGCAGAACTGTCCAGAGTTTCAATTTTCTCTTCTTGCATGACCTTAACGTTGAAGGGGTCTTATTGTTGATGATTCTTTTTCTTTCTGTTTCTTTATGTAAGTAGTTATTTTCTTCTGATAATACTTCCAATTGTTCCAATAATTATTATTATTATTATTATTATCAATTGAGGTAAGCGTGTTTTGTTGTAAATTCTGTAATCCATTAATTTCAAACTTCAGATTATCCTCAATCTTTTGGAGTGAAGATATTGCTTTTTTCAAATCAATGCAGACAGTTCCTGATATTATCAGATGCGGATACTTCTGAAGTTTCCTCATTGTGCTTAATTTTCTTGTTCTTGTAAGAGTTTGTTGTTATGATTAGTTTTTTTCTGTAAGTTTTGATGTAGGAATCCTCTTGCTTATCAACTGCCAAACGTTAAAATAATTTAAAAGTTTTTGACCCAACTATGAAACTGCTTCATATTTTCTAATAATAAGTATTATCGCGGACACTTAGGTTGCCTTAACACCTCCATAGTTCAGTCAATTCGGAACTGTTGTAAGTACCTTAAAGTATTTTATTCAATGTGAGAAACGGTTCAGCAACAGTAATTTTTTTTTATTACCATAAATAATTATCATATTTTGTACATCATACTAATTTTATTTTATTTGATGCGTTTAGCAAACGTAATTATGTATGAACTTTCAATTGATCTTCGAATCACTTTGAATTTTTCGAGCATGGACCGTTTGAACATGTATAGGAATGTTGATCTTTATAGTCTCTGTTTATATTCACGGCCATACGCTTGGATGCTGTAGCTCTTGCTATGTGTTGCTGGACATCCAAAGACACACAACTTGATAAGCTCTGTCATATATCTAATGCTTTCAATGACCTCAACCTCAGGTTCTATCACCATAAACGCCACAATCTCTTAATTGACACTGTGAAGCAGTGTTAGTCTCAATAAATATCCCAGATCATTTTGCCAATGATATTCAGACAGACAATTTGCTCTAGTGTGTTATCTTGATCTACTTTCTGTATCTTGACTTGAAATGCCCATTATGCAAGAAAAGCCCAACTAAGCTATTATAAAATTTACATCTAAAGCATAGTAATAATAGAACAGGATAAATGAAGTCATTCGGAGGTTTTTCGCGCTCCATGTTGTCTATTAATTATATAAGAGAGTAGTACTTGTGCTGAGGTTTTGTCGGAGCAAAGTTTATATACTGAGACAAATGATAATTACTTTCATAAAATTTGGTTGATTAATAGTAATATGTTATTGCTTGTGAGCAGATAGATCGCTATTATATTTGGATAGGAATAACATTGTGTTTTAATAGAAAACAAAGATAGAAATTTTTTTCTGAATAAGGTTAATACTAATACTTATAAATACTTGTTTATTTACAGTTTCCACCACCAATTTTCAAATCCATCATAAAAAAGAATAAGATATTGAAAACGATTTTATAGATGCTTTTCGAATATCTGTTAGTTTGTTCAATTTTGCTTCAGGTTGAATGGAAACCCATAAATTATTCGTTAGTCAAATTATCAGAATAGGTTTTCTATCAACTTTTGGGTAGTCTTCGAAAACAAATCAGATTAGTCCAGTGTAGTTATCAAATTAGTTTGCAATCTTGTTTCCTTGAATTTTGTTGAATATTGGGGTGAACTATCGAAAGATGTGCATTTGTATATAGGAGCTAATAACCAGCAAATTGGTAATGCATCATTACATAATTACTTATTCCAATGCCTACTCATACTACACTTTCGAATTAATTTTATTTGTTTTCAGATTTGAGCATTGTTTCATTGTTACAGATCAGCCAAGGTAATTCTTTGATCAGGATGAGAAACCCTTAAATTGTAGTAATCATGATTTTCTGGATGGAAGATGTGTGGTGGGGGTTTGTGGAATCGCTAATTTAGCAACTGTCCGGTCATTACATTATGAGGGAAATGGTAGGAGGCTGTTGTGTTTGTTCTGATGATAGAGGCTGGTCTGAAAATCCCCTTGTCTATTGTGATGGTCAGTCATGTACAGTTGCCGTTCACCAAGGTAATATCTACTAGAATGTATGTATCCATTTGATTTTGAGGAATTCTGTGGTTGCAAAGTTCGAAAATTATATTTTAGCCATTTATGTCTCAAAATAAAATTATTATTTCTTTTAGAAACGGAAAATATGTTCAATCAATAACGATTAGTGTAAAGATAACTTTTTATTGTGATCCAAGTTGAACTATCAATTTTTCTTCATAAAGGGGGCGAATGTTTTTTGAATAAATAATATCAGCACTAAGGGAAATTTATATTGGTATTTCATATTTTCAGCAAAATTTAGTACTTCACTATAGACATTGACATTGTATATATATATTCATTGTATAGACATGTACATATAAAAAAAATGTAACACAAATAGTCAAATTTCCAGGAAGCACCATATGAACATTTATGATGAAAATAAAATGAAAACTATGGAAAATAAATGAATAATATAATTCTTGTGTACTAATGACACTTAAAATAATATAGAATGCTTCAATAAGGGAACACCGCTAGGCAGCATTAAGCAATTGATTACTAACACTATGTTCAAATGCCACATAACTCATATGCAAATCACTTAGATATTAATTCAATGTTTTCGCTGCTACATATGCAAAGCTCCCTTCAAACTTGCTAGTTCTATGTATTGGCACAGTGAAAGAATCAGTTCTAATGTTTTTATCGTGAGTACTAGATCTCTAGATTAAAATAAGGAATAAATAGTCAGGACATGAGACTAATTTTTGTAACAAAAGTTATAACAAGCATTTTTATGCGGTTTTCCATATTGAGATCATTTAATCCTTGCAAATATGAAGATACGTGAAACCTATCTGGGATGAGACAAACATACCTCATGCAAGCATTCTGAATTCTCTACAATTTGATTTGATTGTACCTTGGCAGAAAATATATACTTGACAACAATTTTGTTTCTTTAGTAACTAGTTCTTTGTACCTATAAAGAGTTTTCATGTGATGAATTATTTTTTAAATATATTGTACATGATCCTGAAAGGATAAATGATCATCAATAAAATTTCCCAAATTTTTTGTATTGTTGATATCATTATCAATTTTAAAATTTATCTGAGGGATTCAATTTTGATTTTATATGATCAGACAAAATGCACAAAGCTACGAATTTTTTTGGATTAAGTTTTAAAACGCTATTGCTGCACCACTGATTCACAAGCATAAGGTTACTGTTCATTACTTGCAGTTTGAGATCAATATCTTCCAGTTTGTAAAAAAACCTGTGTAATATCCATTGTAAAAATTATAAATAGCAAGGAATCGAGTATGCTTCCCTGCGGCACGCCAATCTTGATTTGAGTTAATTTCAAGCAAGTTTGATTAATTTTAACTAATAGTTTTCTATTTGATAGATAACTGTTGAACCAAAGATTACTTCTTCCATCCACCCCAGTGTATTTTAGCTTAGCAAACATTAATATCTTATCTATTAGATCAAATAATTTGTGCTAATTTTGAGCAACTTTGATTAATTTTAACTATTTTTTTGTTGTTAGATAACTGTCGATCTACCCTCTTTCTGTTTTAAAGATTTACTAGGAGCGAAAAAGGTAATTACTCCCTTATTCGAAAATAACCTAAAATTGTTTTGAATAATATTTCATTTTATGTCATACTAATAATGGATAATATTATTTTTGAAATAATTGTCTTTCCTTTTACTGTTAAGTAAACTTCGAGAGGTTTATTTTTATGGAATAAATGAGTAATCAAGGATATAATGATTCCAAATGGAAGATTCAAAAAGTCCTGATTCTCTTCTCATGAACTAAATCAAAACCTCAATTTTATTTTATATATATATATATATATATATATATATATATATATATATATATATATTTATATATATATTATATATATATATATATATATATATATATATATATATATATATATATATATATATATATATATATATATATATATATATATATATATATATATATATATATATATATATATATATTTATATATACATATTTATTTATATATTATATATATATATATATATATATATATATATATATATATATACAGGGTGTTCTACAAGCTCTATGACAAACTTTGACAGAAGGTAGGTTGCTTGATTTTGAAAATATTTTTCTTAATAAACATGGGTCCGATTCTTTTTTGTTTGGAAGTTACAAGCATTTAACCTCTATTAACAATTAATAATAAAAATTCAAATTAAATGATAATCACAAAACTGAAGACCATAAAAATTGTTCGAAATTTTCACCTTCAGCTTGAATGCAAGCCTCACATCGACGAACTAAAGATTCGGTCACTCGAACATTTCTTATTAGGTTAGCTGCATCTTGAATTCTTTCAAGTAACTGCTGATGGGTAGCGATTTCAACATGGTAGACCAGCTGCTTCATGTGTCCCCATAAATAAAAATCCAGAGGATTCAGTTATTTCGGAAATTATAGGAGGAAACTTGGAAAAAAACAAAAAACTATAAAACTTCGGCACCCTGTATATCAGAAACGAAGATTCTAAGCATAAAATATATGTTCATAAAAGATTTTCATCATAAAAAATGTCCTTTACAAGATTTAAACACCTGCTACAAAAATCTGACTCAGCCTGTATCAATCATGTAATAAGTATTGAGCGTATTTGAAATTTCATCTTTGTAGAGGTGTTACAATTATGATTGAAAGTATGCATCTCTAGATTATGGATTGAAAACCTCATTGAATATTCACATATCAAATAATAATCTCATCCTCAAAAAATAATTCAGTAAACGGTATTCAGTTTTTTAAGATATTCAGAACGGGGGTCAAATTTAGTTATGACAGTGAGAATTCCAGGCGTGATTAAGGTTTAAAAATTAATTAACAAAATATTATTTTATTGTAAAATTGAAAAAACGTTAGCAAAACGCTAAAGAAAAGATTAATTTATGCGCCAAAAAGGAGTCCCTATTCATTTTGTGATTTGTTCTTGTATTCACTTTGTACGAGTAATTATTACCAACTTTGTTTTCAAATATATCAATGTCAACGAATATTTCATATTCTGTCTTTTTTGTTTATTTCATTCTGAATTACGTCTTTTGTTTCTACTTTAGTATAACTAATTGAAAATTTACCCGCTCTATCTTGAATATCTTCATCTGGTTCAATGATAAAAGCTCAAATATTCCTCGATCTTCACGTTATAACACTGTCAAATCGACAGAGAGGTCAAAGTAAAATGAAATAAAATCTCAATTCATACTGTGGAAATATGTTAATCATGTCTCGGACCGTACATGCGACAACGCTGTAGGAAGACCTATCAATCGAGAAGCTGCCGTGTATTACCCTTCCGGAATACCTATAGCATCGAAAAGAAACTTCGCATATTGAATGGAAGACCAAAATACTTCGAAGTCGTTGGAAGACCTATAAACTATTGACTTGAATCGAATTTTGACAAAAAAAAAATTGAGTTCTTTACATATTCTATATAGGTGTAATAAATTAATCAATATTCACGAACAAATATCAATATACTTCCACTCCTTCTGGCGGATGACTTATAGATGCACCTCGTAAGGAAGACTTATAGATATGGGGATCTAAATATATATATATATATATATATATATATATATATATATATATATATATATATATATATATATATATATCTATATATCTATATATGTATATATGTATATATATGTACATATGTATATATGTATATATATATATATGTATATATCTATATATATATATATATATATATATAGTTTAAACTTTATTTTTTATGATGTTTCTCCAAATGATGTACGAGAATACAATCTCAGTTAATAAGCTTATGTATTTTAGCGTTGTTTACACGATAAAGGGGTTAGGGGGTTGACCCCCAGGGGAGGAAATAAATCTTGTTTACTCGATGAAGTTCGCAATTTTAGAGTTATAGTGTTTAAAGTTTGTAAGAATGTATTTTCGAAAGATATCTTGGATGGGATTAGTTTTGGTTCAAATTGGTTGGGGGGTTGACCCCCTGGAGGAAGAAATAAATCATGTTCACATGATAAAGGGCGTAATTTTGGAGCAATATGATTGAAAGTTTGTGAGTAGGTAGTTTCGTATGATATATTGGATGGGATTGGTTTTGGTATGAATTGCTTGGGGGGTTGACCCCCAGGAGAGGAAATAAATCTTGTCTATAAGATAGGAGGCGTAATTTTGGGACCATAGGGTTGAAACTTTGTATGTTAGTAGTTTCGTATGATATCTTGATAGAGTTTTTTTTTGATTTCTTTCTTTTCAAAAATCGTAGCCATTGTTTTCTTATTCAAAAAAATTATTTTTATTCATCCATGTTGTTATGTCTTCAAGTATTTTTCCTTTCATTTCTTTAATCTCATCAAATGATTAAACTCCAACTATGAGACCTTTTTTTTTAGTGGCTCCGTAGTTCAGTGGTCAATGCGTTGGGCTACTGAACAGAAGGTCGATGGATCGAATCCCGGCCGAACCAACGTATTTATACGGATCCACCTCTGGGAAGGCAATGGCAAACCACCGAGAAGTATTCTGCCTAGTAAAGCCTCTCTGTAAAGATGTTCGGAACCGTCGTAAAACTGTAGGTCCCTTCTATTCCTGTATCGCTGTATCGCGCACAGCACGAATAGTTGTAGAGAGGTCGCCTACACCCGAAACCGGGTACGGCACCACAAGAAGAAGAAGAATGAGAGCTTTGTCATAAGCAAAATATGATATCTAATCTGGAACGCCCTGAACTTGAATGATTATAACAAGAAATTAAAAATTGGGGTGTTTGGTTGGTAATCCTTCTAAAAGAACGCTTAAGTTCTTTTTCCGAAGTTTCTATGTATTCTACCGGTATACATTTTGTTTGAATCGCCACAGTACAATTTATAGACACCTGATTTTGAGAATTTATCCTTTTTTGATTTGAAGTTTTTGTCTTCCCAAGTTGGTAAAAAACCTTGTTAATAATGTCGAGAATATGAGGCTCTTTTGGCATTGATGAGATTCCGATGAAAGTTATTAAGCAGTGCTTAACATCTCATTTTGAAGCCGTTTCGGTATATATAATGAATAGATCTTTTCAATTGGGTATCTGGCTTGCGCTAGTCACACAATAAAAATTATTAAACCATATTAAATATGAATATTAAGACAAAATTCAGGCTTTGCTGGATAGGTGAATGAACATTAATCTGGTGGCAAAAAATTATTATCGCGATTTTTCAACTAGTTATGCATTAGTTAATCAATATTTTTTTGCTGCTTGTTCATAAACATTTCAAGTGTTGAACTATAAATCTGAATTTTTTTCTTTCTTGGAGCTATTTCAAACTTGAAATAAGAACTTAATTAATCATTAAAAAAAACTCAATTTTCTTATAAACAACGCATTTCTCCATAACAATTTTTTAAACAACAGATGAAAATTATGAACACCAATTCCGTGCAGCTTCCAATAGTAAAAAAAAGTATTATCAAGAACTGAACCCTATGATCTGGACGAATTCTACTTTTTTTGTGATATTGGATAATATGTACCTTGTTGGTGCACAATCATTTGGAGAATAAATAAATATTATTATTATTATATTGGGCTAGGGAGTTCTTACGGTATTGTACTATAATCTGAAAAGATGTATGTCAGTATTCCACTAGGGTTTACCGATATATGTTAAAATATTGAATTTCTTGTCAAGATCTTTGGAAAGCGGAAAAACTTGTTTTATTGATAAATTAAAATCCTTTTTGATTATATTATCAATTAATTGTTGGTTATAAGCATTATTGGTAGCAATCTACTTTATAATGTTAAATTATTCATTGAAGTCTGCCTGTGACATAAGAATATCGAGAAGTCGATGCACCATACTGTTATTTGCTGCATTTTTATGTTTATTTTTATGAGGACTAATTGAAGTATTGTGTGTTGTAGTATTAGGCCAAGCAATAGGGCATCAAATGAGTGTTTTTTTGACATAAATTTTACCTGTTAACGGACTGTGCCGGCGTGTGCAGAGGAGTCGTGAGATTAATTGTGACATGTTTCGGACTCGCAAATATTAGCAGGGAATTTGTTATAAACATTTTTAACGAAAAAAAGGCACTTTTTTTAGTTTTTTGCGAATAACTCAACGAATAATGAAGCAATCTTGATGCTATCAATAGACAAAATGTAGGTAATAAAATTACGAACAAAACTAGACCTCGAGCGACCTGATCGGATGATTAAAACCCGAGAAAATCCCGGAAAAGTAGAAAATTCAACGTTTTTTAAAAAATTCATAAGTTTGTTTTTTTTCATTTTTTAGGACTGAATCTTCGGGAAATTGTAGTAATGTTTATGCACTTCACGTGTGCAAAAATCGGACGCTGTGACTTAATTAGTTTTGTTGCAATTGCAATACAAACTTTTTAAGCGGTATTTTGCAAAATTCATAGTTGCGTCAGGGATTGTCCGATTTTAATTTTGAAAACGGTTTTAAAAAATATAGATTCCGTACAACAAATCGTATATTCTGGTTTTTCATCAAAATTATGGGAAGTACCTTAGAACAGCCGGGAAAGTCGGCTGGAAACGGCTAAGCGCGCGGATCCGCTCGAGTGGTGGGGAAGAAGGAGTTGAGGAGAGGCGCGTATAGAGATACGCCGCGGCGCGCTTGTAATTTTTACATTTGAATATTTCAGCAACCATGAAAGCTATCTTAATAATTTTTTTTTTTTAATTGGGGTCTAACGAACTCGAGGAAATTGATTATTTACTCAGAATTTATAAATAATTGAAAGTTAAGCGTACAAATTTCGAAATTTGAAATTATTTGAACTTTATTTTAATGATATGGGAATAAATGTCTTTATAAATGAACAAAAGTGATGTTTACAGGTATTTACATTTATTTACATACATATTCACATATATATCATATATAAATATCATATATATTTACATAAATATCATACATATTTACATATTATATAATACAGGTATATCTATTTATAAAAATATTTACTTATCATATACAGATTTTTACAATTTTTTTTTCTTTCTACTAGACGGCAAAAATTCTATTTCCTCAATATTTTCACGCACATCGTCTAGCCCTAACTCCCTGCCTTCATCCTCGTCGATAAAATCATCCTCACATTCAGACTCAGACTCATTTGATTTTTTGCTCGCATCTAAATTAAAACATGAATCTTCCCGGCAGTTAGCGCAGAGATTCGAACATGGTATTCCGTGTTTTTGACAATTGCAAGAACCATCGACGCATCCTTTTTTGCTACACGAACATGAAATTTGATCAAGTAAGTTTTTTGGAATACATGGGTCTTTACTCCCTACAGGCACTAAATGATTGTTTTTGATTTGCCAACCCCAATCTGTTGCTTGTAGATTTTCATTACCAAGCCAAATCTGCAGTTGATAAAAAACACGAAACGCGTGTTGTTTCGCGGCTCCTTCAGTTGGTGGTAATGTTTCTAAACCGAATTTTGTTTTTATTTTCGCTTTATTAAAGTGTAAATATCGCAAATCACTCAAAGAAAAAGAGGTAGACTTTTCTATCAAAAATTTCTCCGCTTTTGTGCTATACATTCCGAGGATTAGTTTGAAAGCATTGTCAGATATTTTTTCGCAATTAGCATTTGGATCGTAAAAAATTTCAGCTAATTCTACTAAGGTGTTATGAGAGAAAGAGTCAATTAATTTATTTTTACCCATACCATAAAAACAAGAAACGGTGTCGCAGCCGCAAAATGCGTGTAAAAAGCCAACTATTTTTTTCAAATGTGGATATTTAAAACTGTCACAGCTATAAAACTCATTTGGTGAACCTTTACAATCTCTGCAAAAATAAATATTATTGATGTTTTCTGCCAGTTGCGTAAAAATAACCAGCAAATCGGTATCTTCGCCTACGATAATTATCGTCGCGTCAGAATCCAAGCGAGCATTAGCACAGTAAAAATCTGTATATAATAAGTAAATATTTTTATAAATAGATATACCTGTATTATATAATATGTAAATATGTATGATATTTATGTAAATATATATGATATTTATATATGATATATATGTAAATATGTATGTAAATAAATGTAAATACCTGTAAACATCACTTTTGTTCATTTATAAAGACATTTATTCCCATATCATTAAAATAAAGTTCAAATAATTTCAAATTTCGAAATTTGTACGCTTAACTTTCAATTATTTATAAATTCTGAGTAAATAATCAATTTCCTCGAGTTCGTTAGACCCCAATTAAAAAAAAAAATTATTAAGATAGCTTTCATGGTTGCTGAAATATTCAAATGTAAAAATTACAAGCGCGCCGCGGCGTATCTCTATACGCGCCTCTCCTCAACTCCTTCTTCCCCACCACTCGAGCGGATCCGCGCGCTTAGCCGTTTCCAGCCGACTTTCCCGGCTGTTCTAAGGTACTTCCCATAATTTTGATGAAAAACCAGAATATACGATTTGTTGTACGGAATCTATATTTTTTAAAACCGTTTTTAAAATTAAAATCGGACAATCCCTGACGCAACTATGAATTTTGCAAAATACCGCTTAAAAAGTTTGTATTGCAATTGCAACAAAACTAATTAAGTCACAGCGTCCAATTTTTGCACACGTGAAGTGCATAAACATTACTACAATTTCCCGAAGATTCAGTCCTAAAAAATGAAAAAAAACAAACTTATGAATTTTTTAAAAAACGTTGAATTTTCTACTTTTCCGGGATTTTCTCGGGTTTTAATCATCCGATCAGGTCGCTCGAGGTCTAGTTTTGTTCGTAATTTTATTACCTACATTTTGTCTATTGATAGCATCAAGATTGCTTCATTATTCGTTGAGTTATTCGCAAAAAACTAAAAAAAGTGCCATTTTTTCGTTAAAAATGTTTATAACAAATTCCCTGCTAATATTTGCGAGTCCGAAACATGTCACAATTGATCTCACGACTCCTCTGCACACGCCGGCACAGTCCGTTAACAGGTAAAATTTATGTCATGTTTAAATCCCTATTGCTTGGCCTATATCCGTATGTGACGGTTTATGAAAAATGTTTATTAGTAGTTCTCACTATAGTGAGATCTAGAAAATTGGTAGAGTTATTCTGTTCCATCACTGTTTTGAATTTTGATATTGGGATGTATAGAGTTTATTAAAATCCCATGAAACTTACTATTATATCATAAACGAATCTGTACCACTAAATGAGAGTTTTACTGGGTGGATTAGTGTGATAGTTTTTTTAATATTCAATATTATCTATGAATATTTCGGCTAATAAGGGGGTTAATTGGCTACTTATCATCAAATCTTCCGAACTACTATTAGTCCAGTCAATGACCATTTTCCCGTGTATATGTCCCATACAGCACCGATTTTCATAAAAAATTGGATTTAGGTTCTACTTACCATCTATCTCAAAGTCTACCCTGTGTCGGGGGTTGCTTTTTTCCTGGGGGTGGATGCCACCCCTTCTTGGGGATGAAAAATTTTTCATTAAAAATAAGTGCGGAAATCGATAAACTGAGTAATTCTAAGCAACTTTTGTTCTATGAAGTTTTTTCTGAAAGTCAACACTTTTCAACATATTCGCGGGTGAAATTGTCGGTTTTTAGGCAAAAAAAAAACACGTTTTCAGATTCTTTTTCGCGAATAACTGGAAAAATATGCATTCTATCGAAAAAAATGTAAAAAGCAAATTTATAGCTTATAAAAAAACAGATAAAATCGTGTATTATTGATGTATGCAGATCCAATACAAACGAAATTATTGCTTATTGAAAGTTGGTATTTTCAATCGCCAAAATGGAAAGTTTCTACGTACAATAACCAACAACCAACGCATTTTTCGAAAACTCATAAAAAAATTTTTAAAGTCATTTAAAAAACCTTTATTTTCATTTTTTCATAGAAGTTCCTAGCATCAAAACTAAGCGAGTTATGAAGAGAATTATGTCGATTCCTATTTTTTCGTTGGAAAAAAATAGTGAAAATCTCACCCTCTCTTTCACCCTATTTGAAAAAAGTCGTTGCCACTTTACAATTCACTTCATTTATGTTTTTTTAATACGTTCTGAATGTTTGACCAGTTTAAAGTACTTCTTTTTGAAAAAAATTGAGTTTGAAGAAAGAAAATCATTTTCGTAATTCAGCGAAAAATCGCCTTTTCTTCAAAATAACTCAAAAACTATTAATGATACGCAAAATTTTGTGGAGTACGACATTGTATGTTTTTCTTATTTGAAAATATTGGCATTTTATTTTTTTTATAGGAAAAAAATTAAGTAAGATATGGCCATTTAAAAGTACCTTTTTTAGCCCTTTCAGCATGAAACTTTTTAAAAATAAGATCTGAAAAAAAATTTATTTAGATGAGCTTATAGCTCCTTAGAAAACCTACAGAATGGAGGACTTGATTGCTTGGAAACTAAGCAAGTTATGGGAAAAACCAAAAGCACATTTTTGTAGAAATTAGAATATTTATATTAGTATATTGATGAGTACACATAGTGGTAAATACCAATCAACTTTCGACAAGCAATAATTCCGTTTATATTGGGTCAGAATACATCATAAATACACGATTTTCTTTGTTTTATAAGCTATAATTTTGCTCTACAGGTTTTTCCATCAAATGCATATTTTTCCAGTTATTCGCCAAAAAGAATATGAAAACGTGGTTTTTTTCGCCTGAAAACCGACAATTTCAGTCGCGAATAAGTCGGAGAGTATTGACTTTCAGAAAAAACTTCATGGAACAAAAGTTGCTTAGAATTAGTCAATTCTCGATTTACATACTTATTTTCAATGAAAAACTTTTCATCCCCAATAAGGGGTGGCATCCACCCCCAGAGGAAAAGCAACTCCCGACACTTCGGATTCGTTTACAAATTTTTCGAATTAAACTGAAATTTGTCTGGGATTTTTTTGATAATAAACTGTAATTAAAGCTGCTATTGCGAAGTAGTTTTGAGTGGAGGTAATATATTTTACAAATCAAAGTTATCAATATGTTTATTAAAATTTCGTTGAAAAGTTCGTAACCATTTCTCTAGATCGAAGTTAGAGTGAAATTAGCTTTCAGTTAGTATCCTAAATATTAATAATTTCCTGTTCAAGAAAAGATTTGGCAACCATCAGAACTCCTTACTAGAGGATAATTGAATGAAATGCACGGCAAACATTGATTTATTTTACTTATTTTTACAGCATGTTATGGAATAGTTAGTGTGCCAACTGGACCTTGGTATTGTCGTAAATGTGAAAGTCAAGAGAGAGCTGCAAAAGTAGTAAGTAAAAGGGACCACCCATCATAAATTTTATGGAAGATAGGTAGATATAATATTTAATAAAAAATGATGGACATTGTTTTGGACCATAATCATCTTGACTGAAGTATTTAAATGTTAAACTTTTCAAATTTCGATATTGCTGAATATGTCTACACTTTATATTAATTATATTTTTATTCTATGAAAACCAGGATAAATCGATTTTTTGAATTCTCTAGGTTTTATGACCTCAAACATTCGTACTGTTTGAACTTGAATCTCATTCACAATAGAGATTTTTATTGCCGCATTTTTTCTTTTACGATTCCAACTTTTTCCCTTCCATCCAGTACCAGTATCTTTTTATCATCTAAAAACTATTTTATGAACCTTTCTATGTAAGAGTTTTGAGTTCTCTCAGTTTGAAAAAATATTTCATGAAGATAGTATTGTTTCTTAGTTATGGCGGTTGAAGAGATTTTACTGAATTTTCAGAAGTGCGAATTATGCCCTAGTCGATATGGAGCTCTTAAGAGGACTGACAATGCAGGTTGGGCACATGTGGTATGTGCTCTTTACATACCAGAAGTGCGTTTTGGGAATGTTACTACAATGGAGCCCATCCAACTACAGTTAATTCCAGCTGAACGATTTAATAAGGTGAGTCGACGATATACTCTGATAATTTCGTTTAGTTTTGAAGCAGATATTAATATGAATTAATTCTAACAAAAAATATAATTATTTGGGTATTATCTTTTAATTTTTTTCCTGTATACTATGTTTTTCCTTGGGTATATTAAAAACGTCGTGGTAAAATAATGATTTGAAAATATGTAGCAGCAATGAATTATTCTTAATATGCAATTAATATAATTGATTCATAAACTGAGCAAATGTCACTTTCACATCCGGACTTATAAAAATAGATTTGTTCAATAATTTAAAAATATTTCAATGAATTTAAAACCATGTGCTTGTACAAAAATTTAATTTATATATGACACATCTTGATATCTTATAATGAGTACCGAGTCATTATTATCTGGCCAGTTTTAGACAAAAAGAAGTTTGAAATAATATGATTGCCAATTTTGAATTCATACACCATTTAAGGATCTGTCTGGGGATTCCAAGTACAACAATACTTAATTTCTCGATCAGTTTGATAGTGTAGTATATAAATAATATGTCAAGAAATTTTAGAATCAGTATTCGAGGAAACCCTGGTAGACTCGAAACGTCTGTCACCAGCTTTCATGAAAATTATCTGTAATTTCTAAGCACTCGTAATATTCGTATTAACCTCGAAAACTTGCCAGTCCCAACAATTACTTCTCGTTTCCATAGCAACAGAAGAATATGATCGAAAGAGCAAATAATTAAAGATAAAGCAGCAGGAATTTATTTTAAACTTTCAGGTTATTTATAACTCGAAATATGATACACCAAAATGAATTAAGAAATTCTTGACTACTGGCTACGTATTTGCAAAAAATTAAGGTAGCGCACAATGAAGATTACATGCCACTCTCATTGTAATGGACTCAATACAAAATAATGGAAAACTTTCCTTAGGTGAAGATAGCTTCAATTAAGAATAAGTAAAATGCACATTCAAAGAATATAGAAACATTTGAAAATTCATCCTTACAACACAATTTTTAATCACCGTTTAGAGCACGGAGTTCCAGCAAAACGTTTGGATTTCTGCTTGTTGAGCGCTCTAATCATGTAAAATTAATACTTTTATCGAAATATTGTATTCTTCGATGATGCCACGTTCTCTCTCAAAGTTCTTGTATCTCAGAATGTGAGATACTGGAGCCATCTCTATGTCCATTTTTGGGATTATTAAATCGAAAAATTTTTCATTATTTCTCTGGGCCGGAAAGGAAAATTGAAGCGTTGAGAACTAATACATCCGTTTTGGAGCAAGCAAAAACTTCTATGAAGAAAACATATTTCTCGTAAAATCATAATATATATATATATATATATATATATATATATATATATATATATATATATATATATATGTATATATGTATATATATACATATATATATATATATATATATATATATATATATATATATATATATATATTTATATATATATATATTTATATATATATATATGTATATATGTATATATATACATATATATATATATATATATATATATATATATATATATATGTATATATGTATATATGTATATATATACATATATATATATATATATATATTTATATATATATATATATATATATATATATATATATATATATATATATATATATGTATATATATATATATACATATATATATATATATATATATATATATATATATATACATATATATATATATATATATATATATATATAATATATATATATATATATATATATATATATATATATATATATATATAATATATATATATATATATATATATATATATATATATATATATATATATATATATATATATATATATATATATATATATATATATATATATATATATATATATATATATATATATATATATATATAAATATATATATATATATATATATAAATATATATTATCAGTGGCGGCTCGTGAGGTGTTGGTTTAAGGAGGCTACAAGAGGTGTTAAAAATACACCATAGGCGAAAATTTTTAGGATTTCAAGGTCAACCGCCTTATAATTCAAAGAAAATCAAAGTAAAACAAGCACCCTAAAATATTAATTTCTTTGCGAAAAAAATTGTTTTCACTTTCGAGTGTCTACCTTGAGACCTACAACTCCTATTTACAATATTCACAAAAACTCTTCTCAGCCTATTAATCTATTCATCTATTCATCATTTTTTTTCTTTCACAAAATAGGTACCTACCTACCTACTTAACGAATTTGTTACCTATTCGAGGAATTAATCAGTTGTTGCCCAGCAAGAACCAACGGGGAGATGAGAGTTTTTTCTTTCCAAAAATAAAATAGGACCCTCCCAAAAACAGATTAAAATAAAACAGAGACATTTTCCCTAGTAAAAAGTAAACACTGCCAACAAAATAATTTATTTTTGACCTGTGATCCGGTTAGCCAAGGATGTCTCTCATAATTTCTGATATTAAAACCGCGATTCTGTTGTTTGTTACGCTGCACCAAATTGTTTAATTCCGGGGTAGGTCGCAGTGTTTTTATTAAAACTTTATCGTCATAACTTAGTGCACTAAAGTTATGGGATAACAAATATTCCACTATTGAAATTTTTAAAATTAACTTCAGTAACCGAACTCATTTTAAAAACAATACGCGAGCATAATACAAAATGAATTAAAACCAAAACAAACTGTTTTCGTCCACTAGTGACTACGATTAATGCTTTTCAACGAATTCACTCGATTTTACCCGAAAGCCTATGGTTGTGATTGGTCGACATTGTGTGAGAATTAATGTATCCTTTTTGAACCGAGCAGCTAGCTTCAATCGGTGTTGCTTTTACCGTTTTCTATTTCAATAAAGTGAATAAGGTATATTCATTCGCAGCGTTTCCTTTTATTAAGCCTCTGCAGCATTGCCACTGTAGTCGAGGTGCCCACGGAGTAGGACCTCTTCCAATCCATTTACCCGGAAATCGCTCGTCTAACCTATTCGTAACATAATGGGCTGGCGCACCGTCGTGCTCTTCCATTGCATAAACTGTATACAAAGTAGATATCTGCTAATTTTACAAAGTAGATATCTACTAATTTTCTTTACATAGCAAATCAAAAAACGTCATCTGTTTTTCACAAGGAAAATTTGTTGGGAAAATTTGATTAGGAAAAGTGAGTATTTATTTTATACTTGTAAAAAGTTTTTAGTTCCCAGAAGAAAATAATTAACATCTGAATTCAAATTATTAAATATATATTGTAACTGTTAAAAAATCAAATTAAATAATATTCAGATCACAATTGTGAATTCCTATGGCCTATAAATTACTAGTATTTGCCTCTCATCGGAGGTACTAGTTTCTTGAGATAATATATAATTATGTACCTTACTAATGGTAATACATTACACTATATATTCAATACTGACTATGCTTACAATTTCGGTCACTTGTATGATTTATTATTGTTGCAAAATGAATATTTCGTTGTATTATTGGGAATTCTTGAGTAATGGATCATTTTACACTTCATCTCCTTGACTATTTTGATCGAATCGGCTGTCGGACTAGTTAATTTCTTTAAAATTCGCATCGCAGTTCTGCTAAAAAAAATACTTAATATTTACTTGCGTTATATAATGACTAACGAAATTTTAATAATATTGTGAACATTCAATAATTCGAAATGCAAAAACGTTTTTCCTGAGTTCTCCGCATCAAATTTCACCTTTTTGATATGCAAAATGAATAGTCTGTTTTACTCCAGGTTTGTTACATTTGTGAAGAAAAAGGAAAACCTGCCAACGCTTCAATTGGTGCGTGTATGCAGTGCAATAGAGCCGGTTGCAAACAACAGTTTCATGTTACTTGCGCTCAAAGTCTTGGACTCCTTTGTGAGGAAGCTGGCAATTATTTGGATAATGTAAAGTATTGTGGATACTGTCAGCATCATTATAGTAAATTGGTGAGTAAAGTTGCTAATATTAGTTATAATAAACATGGGGCAAATAATAATAGTTCAGTGATTTTGTTTAACTCTATTCGAATGATACAGAAACTTTTAGACAAACTCCATCAACACAGTTTCCTCGTTTTCATTCCAGTAGTTTTTGTTTTAAACAGTTTTTATTTGTTTGAAAATTTTGAAACTGTTTACAATACTCGATCGAAAGAGCAAGTTTAACAAACTAACTCACATGTATATTATTGTACTTTTTTTAAACATTTATTGTATCTGTATAAGAATATTACTTTGTGGTTCAACATTTAACGATTTGAAAACAAAAGTAAACGTAATTACTGGCTGCAATAGTGAATAATTATCATTTAAAGCATTATTTTTACAACCATATACTATGTTTTTTATCATTATTTTTGTGATACTGGTTTTATGTCTTTCACACATGAGACTGTTTACTAGTAGGAATTGTAGAGGTTGTTTATGGTATCTACGGTACTCAATACTTAGCTTTTTCATTTTGAAATTATGAAATAATATTCATTTCAACACTTTGTTAAGAAGTAAGTAAAAAAACGTAAGAATCCAGATATACCGGGTGTCCGCGGAAGGTGGCTCGCCCCTATAACTTTTTTGTTTTCAGAGATAATGAAATAAAATTCAGAGGATCTGTTTGATGCGTAAAACTGCATTTTTCGACAAGTAACTCAACTTCATGCAACTTCCGGTTTCACCGGAAATGACATAAACTTTCGATTTTTAAATGGGACACCGGGTATATTTTCAGTTTTTATGTCTCCATATGACATTTAGAATACAACCATGTATCATTTGTTACTTTTTGTAACCTTTTTTTTATTTTTTTTTCGAAATTTTTCATTCTAGAGGGCTATGGATGCGTTCAAATAACTAATTTCGGTCCTAAAATGTATGTTAAAATACAACTTCACTGTTTTCGATCAAAATATTCCAGCTATGTGAAGTTTAATTTTAAAACTTTTATTTTTATTTTTTTTCAAATGGCAACATGGTGGCTCGTCGGGTTAAAAAAAAAGATAATTTTATTACGATTAATTTGATACCGCACTCTAGGTATTAGGTTGAAAGAAAACTTTCGTTAAATACCTGAAATCCCATTACCTTAGAACTTTCTTTAAATGAAGAATCTTATTGAGATTAAAATAACATTTGAAATCATCGAGTAGTCTGTGACCAACACAACTGAAACAAAGCCACGCCCACAAATCTACGTCCCTGGACGGCAAACAGGGCTATTTTAGGACCGAAATTATTCATTTGAATGCATCTATAGCCCTCTACAATAAAAACTTATTTCGAAAAAAAAATTGAACAACGGTTACAAAAAGTAGCAAATGATACATGGTTGTATTCTTAATGTCATATGGAGACAAAAAACTGAAAATATACCAGATGTCCCATTTAAAAATCGAAAGTTTATGTCACTTCCGGTGAAACCGGAAGTTGCATGAAGTTGAGTTACTTTTCAAAAAACGCAGTTTTATGCATTAAACAGATCCTGTAAATTTAATTTCATTATCTCCGAAAACAAAAAAGTTATAGGGGCGAGCCACCTTCCGTGGACACCCGGTATATATATATATATATATATATATATATATATATATATATATATATATATATATATATATATATATATATATATATATATATACAGGGTGTCCGGAAATGATGAGCAAAAAATTCAGGGAAGAATTCTAGACCGAAAATAAATGGTACCTCTTCATATAAAATTTTTTCGAAAAATGATTATTAACCTAGTTACAGGGTGTTAAAGTTAGATTTTATTTGCAGTTTTCTTGCTCTAAGTTTTGCCACGCTCATAATATTTCGACTAAATCTCGTATTTGGGGCTTTATCGGGATGAGGAAAACAAAAGAAAAGTTGGGACCATTTAAATGAAAGTATAGGCTCGTATGTGGCGCCCTCTACAAAATGCGAGAATGCGGTAGGCAAAGATGTTTTCCTCATCCCGATAAAGCCCCAAATACGAGATTTCGTCGAAATATTATGAGCGTGGCAAAACTTAGAGCAATAAAACTAAATAAAATCTATCTTTAACACCCTGTAACTACGTTAATAATCAATTTTCGAAAAAAATTTATATGAAGAGGTACCATTTATTTTCGGTCTAGAATTCTTCCCTGAATTTTTTGCTCATCTTTTCCGGACACCCTGTATATATATATATATATATATATATATATATATATATATAATATATATATATATATATATATATATATATATTATGTTCAAATTAAAAATGTTTTATGTTCTAGAATATTTTTTTTCCTGAAGTAGGTTCAAAATTTATATATAGCTATATATACAGGCCGTTTTTTTTTAGCTGGCCCCACTATTGCTATCTCGGAAACGGAGAGAAGTCAGAGGAGTTTCAATAATATTTCATATTCTTTATAAACTGTTATGAACCAATTTTTAATGCGACGTTTCGTTCATTAGATACCATCATCAATTTTATTTTTTCAAATATGGGCCTCTACATGTTTTCAACAATTTTGGTAGCCACTGTTTTAACAAATTCAGCTATTAATTACAATACATGTATTTCTCGGCGTTTTTCTCCGAAAAAACATCATGAATATTTGGTCAAACAATTTCCGTTAGTGTAGTCTGAAAATGGTAGAACCCAAAATTTTATAATTCAAAGATACTCCATACATCTTTTGAAATTTTGAACGTGCCTATGCATTCCAGGGTTTTTGTATGAATATGAAATAACTGTTCAAAAGCCAACTTTTATGGAGCATAAATGAGCATAAATGTTTGTTTATGATGTCTTCTGGCAAATAGAAATCTTGGAGAAAAAATTCTGAGAATACTGAAATGGATTTATTGTTTCAAAGTGAGCCATGAATTAACATAATAACAAAATGTCAAATCTATTTACAAGAACATAATATATAATTATTTGATTCCTGTGAATTTGTGAGGTGAAAACCATTTTCAAATGACGAGAAAGTTGATTTGCTTTTCGTGTACGCGAAATGTTTGAGAAATGCTACTAGATTGTACCCCTAGAAGTATCAGCCATCCGAAAGATATTTTCAACGCATTGAGAGGACTTAACGGAACATGGTTCATTAGAAAAACCCTCGAGTAAGAGCTGTACAGTAAATAACAGAGGAGGCGATACTGAAATTGACGCTTTTTTATTCGATTGTAATTAATAGCTGAATTTGTTACAACAGTGGCTACTAAAATTGATGAAAAAATCTAGAGGCCCATATTTAAAAAAATAAAGCTGATGATGGAACCTAATGAACGAAACGTCGCATTGAAATTTGGTTCATATCAGATTATAACGAGTATGAAGCATTATTGAAACTTCCCTGACTTTTTCTTGATATCATTCGAAATGGAGGTGGTAGAGCCCAAAAACGAAATTCGACTATTTTAGTTTTTGGCGAATATCTCAAAAACAAACATTGATATTTAAGATCTGAAAAAGGCTTATCATTGCTTCCCAAAATTGGAAACTTTTATCCAATTCAACCGACCTTGTAGGTCTCTACGTTTCCGAGATAGCAATAGTGGGATCAGCTAAAAAAAACTGCCTGTATATACATATATAAATATATACATAGTATATGTACACCTTATATATATACAGGGTCACTCACGGTGGATGGTAGGTTAGACGTTTACGGAGAAGGGGACATGAGATTATTCTGAAAATTTGGTTTCATGGGTAATTGATTTTGCTCTATCGATCTAAAATAATAGTGGCGCTGCGGCGTTGCCGCTTATACTAAAAAGTAGCAGCAACTATGAAATTTCAAATGAGATACCCTATATATTATTTCATTTTTTGCTTCTCTACCATTTTCCAATTATTTTTGTATGATACTTCCCTATACCTATCTCCAGAGGTTTTCGAAAAATTAAATGGTTTTCTTATTTTTGTGTGCAAAACATAGCTTCAATTAAATGTTCATTACTAAGGTATTCAGATTCGTAGGACGCTGAAATTTTGGGCGTAGTTTACCAAGGTCCGACGTATTAGTAATATTCAAAGGAATTTGTTCTCCATTATACAGGGTCCTTCAAAATTTGCGATTTTAACGATAAATAAAAAAATGGTAAAAAGTGCATTTTTTCAAATGTAATACCCTGTATATTATTGAATATCTCGAAAGAAAATTAAAATTTCTTTCAAATGATATATTATGTTCCTATACCTAAAAAGTCAGGTTTTCGAAATAAAAGAAAGTTTCTATAAAAATTGGATTATTTAGCCATATTTTGTATTAGGTAGCTATGAAATGTCAAGAAAGATGCCATTATGAAAATTTGACAATTAGTCCATCAACAATAAAACGTTCGCGCGTTCATTAACGAAAATTTGATTTGAAAACAATCAAAATGGAAGGCAATAACTATTCTCATGAAGTTTTGATGAAGTTATTTATTGTACATCGTCAATGTGACCAAATAATAGCAAGAACATGCAGAAAATTCAATAAAATGTATACCTATTGACAACCAATAAACGAGAGAAAAATTACAAAATAATTTTATCACTTATGGGTCAATACTGAAAGCGAAACGAAATTTACTAAACTAATAAAACACAATTTGTGTTACGTAAAATAACATAAGTGATAAAATTATTTTGTAAACGTACAAATTTTCTCTCGTTTATTGGTTGTCAATATGTGTATACATTTTATTGAATTTTCTGCATGTTCTTGCTATTATTTGGTCACATTGACCATACAATAAATAACTTCATGAGAATAGTTATTGCCATCCATTTTGATTGTTTTCAAATCAAATTTTCGTTAATGAACGCGCGAACGTTTTATTGTTGATGGATTAATTGTAAAATTTTCATAATGGCATCTTTCTTGACATTTCATAGCTACCTAATACAAAATATGGCTAAATAATCCGATTTTTATAGAAACTTTCTTCTATTTCGAAAACCTGACTTTTTAGGTATAGGAACATAATATATCATTTGAAAGAAATTTTAATTTTCTTTCGAGATATTCAATAATATACAGGGTATTACGTTTGAAAAAAATGCATTTTTTACTATTTTTGTATTTATCGTTAAAATCGCGAATTTTTAAGGACCCTGTATAATGGAGAACAAAGTCCTTAGAATATTCCTAATACGTTGGAACTTGGTAAACTACACCTAAAATTTCAGCGTCCTACGAATCTGAATACCTTAGTAATGAACATTTAATTGAAGCTATGTTTTGCACAAAAACATAAGGAAACCATTTAATTTCTCGAAAACCTCTGGAGATAGGTATAGGGAAGTATCATACAAAAATAATTGGAAAATGGTAGAGAAGCAAAAAATGAAATAATATATAGGGTGTCTCATTTGAAATTTCATAGTTGCTGCTACTTTTTAGTATAAGCGGCAACGCCGCAGCGCCACTATTATTTTAGATCGATAGAGCAAAATAAATTACCAATAAAACCAAATTTTCAGAATAATCTCATGTCCCGTTCTCCGTTAACGTCTAACCTACCATCCACCGTGAGTGACCCTGTATATATATATATATATATATATATATATATATATATATATATATATATATATATATATATATATATATATATATATATAATATATGTTCAAATTAAAAAGGTTTTATGTTTTTGAATATTTTTTTCCTAAAGTAGGTTCTAAATTTAATTCATGTATTATTTGAGTATTGTGCTTGAATATGTATTTATTTTTGTATTAAACTTTCTCCATTACATCTAAGTTTATATTAGTTTCTGTTAAAAATGATTTATGAATTGTAGAATACTTTTAATTAAAAAATTGATTTTCTTCTAGAAGAAAGGAGGAAACGTCAAAACAATCCCCCCATACAAGCCAGTATCGACGGAAAATCATCTTTCCGATTCCAGTTCTGAGAAAGAACCAGAAGGTATACCACTTCCGCTAAGCACATCTTCTAAAACTACTCCCTCATCTTCTGCTTCGTCCAATAATTCATTTAGTTCCTCTAGTAAACGAAAATCTGCATCTAGTACGAAATCAGTTAATTCATCTAAATCCAGTAGTGGTAACAATAAGTCCAGTTCTTCGAGCCCGAATAACTCGAAAAACCCATCTCATCATAATTCCAAGAGTTCCGATAAAACTAAAGTGAACAATTCGTCCAGTAGTTCTTCGCGTAGTGCTAAAAACACAGACGATCATACTGAGACTTCTAGTGACAAAAAAGACTCTAAATCTGAGCACGTTGAGTTGGAATCTAAACCTACAGAGTTGAAAGAAAGTAAAGGTTCTAAGAAACGTAAGGCCCACTCAAGAACGCCGACGCCAGTGTCGTCTGTAGTATCAGTTGACAGTGTTGCCGTCAGTGTAGTCAGTTCAAACATTCATAATAGTGTGACTGATGAAAGTGTAGGAAACAGTTCTACAGAAAAAGGAGCTGGAGAAATTGTTGAAAAGGTCAAGAAGGTGAGTTGAGATTTACAATGTGTATACTGAATGGTGTAGAGTATAAAGTCTGTCCAGTCTAAGTTGGCGTGTACGTCACAGTCATGCGCAAATAACGACGCAAGGCTGCCTACCCAAATAAATAAAATTCGAAATGGTCAAAATTCATATCTGTCGTAAGTAATTTTCTGAAAAAGTAGTTATATGGTGATAGTGACCGGATCATCCATTTCGACAAATATTCTGTTCTTAACATATCAAATCGTATGTATCTCTAAGGCAGTGGCGGCTCGTGAGGTTTTGGTTTGAGGAGGCTACAAGAGGTGTTAAAAAATACACCATAGGCGAAAATTTTTAGGATTTCAAGGTCAACCGCCTTATAATTTAAAGAGAATCAAAGTAAAACAAGCACCCTAAGCTATTAATTTGTTTGGAAAATTTTTTTTTTCACTTTCGAGCCCCAAACAGAGACATTTTCCCTATTAAAAAGTAAACACTGCCAACAAAATAATATATTTTTTACCCGTGATCCGGTTAGGCAAGGATGTCTCTCATAATTCTTTGTATTAAAACCGCGGTTTTGTTTTCTGTTACGCTGCACCAAATTCTTCAATTCAGGGGTAGGTCGCATTGTTTTTATCAAAACTTTATCCTCATAACTTAGTGCACTAAAGTTATGGGATAACAAATATTCCACTAAGTCACCATTGAAATTTTTGAAATTAACTTCAGTAATCAAACTCATTTTAAAACAATACGCGTAACACGAGCTGTTTTCGGCGGCCATTAGAATTACGAATTACGATCACGCTACGATTCAATCAACGAATTCACTCGATGTTACGCGAAATTCTATAGTTGTGATTGGTCGACATTGTATAAGACTGGGTTTCGATCGGTGTTGCCATTTACATGTGTTTTGCTTTTCTATTGCAATGAAGTATTCATTGGGAGTATTTGCACCATTGTTTGCTTTTCTGTGGCAGGCATAATGAACGTTGAGAATATACCTTTCTAAGCTTTCAGCAGCGTTGCCACAAATCTTGAAATGAATGAAATGCAGTTAAATACCTTCTATTTTAATTAATAAATTAAATTATATAATGTAGGTTGAAAGGAAGGTAGGTGCATAAAATAATATGATTTTGATTAATATGAATATGCTGAATGCTGACTATTCAATATAATATTTTAGTGATACACGGAATATTATTGAGGAGGTTTAGCCTCCTTTGACTAGCCGCCCCTGCTCTAAAGAAAAACTAACATTCCGAGTAATGAAAATAAGTTGAATGTTTGTTAAGTTGTCATTTAATTGAAAAATTTGCAATGTTGTCGGACCCTCTCGACCAACGCGCCGGTAATCGGCATTTCACGTTTGACAGTCGCCGAGTAACGTAGAAGATTTTGTATTTGTAATTAAGTTTGATTTATCGATCGATGAATATGGATTCCATATAGATAGACACTTCTGGTAGGGAATAACGGTCAATTTGAATTTACCGCTAAAAATCCCCGCCATGTCAAACAAGCAAGATATCTCATTTTGTTGAAAATTGGGTTAGCTATGTAGATTATTTATTACGTCTGGCAACAGTGTTCACGATCGACGTCATCTACAATTGGTGACGTACACGCCAACGGTCGCTGGACAGACTATATAAAGTAGGATATATTGTCTTGAATAAAGGTCAGTTGTACTGACATTGAATTATGTATTGGATTGTTTGAACGAATCTTTAATTTTTTTAACTGTAGATTTGCCTCTAGCGAACCTTAAAATGATAATCTGAGTGCAAGATTTTGATTGGATTTTAAATATTGTACAATTTTCATCCATGTGTAATATTTTTCTAGTCAATTTATTATTGTGGTACATAGTTACTAGAATTATTCGGTATGTGTATTTCATGAACTAATGAACAAATTCATTGAAAAACAAGGCGCTTATATATATATATATATATATATATATATATATATATATATATATATACATATATATTTTTCAATTCAATTTCATATATCTATATATATATATATATATATATATATATATATATATATATATATATATATTATATATATATATATATATGTTCGTATGTATGTGCTTATGTATTTTAGCGTTGTTTACACGATAACGCAATTATGAAGCAATAGGGGTTAAAAGTTTATATAGGTAGTTTCGTATGATATCTTGGATGGGATTGTTTTCTGTTCGAATTGGTTGGGGGTTGACCCCAACCAATTCGTTATATATATATATATATATATATATATATATATATATATATATTATATATATATATATATATATATATATATATATATATACATATACATATACATATATAATCTTTTGATAATTATTAGCAATAACAGGCTTGTTGAAAAAGTTTTGATAAAGCCACGAATGTCGTGCCGAAACGTCAACTTTTTAATAAAATCGAGTTTTTTGAGATTCAACAAGCCTGTTATTGCTAATAATTATCAAGAGATTAGAAATAGTTCACAGGCACAACAATTCGAATAAATAATAATATATATATATATATATATATATATATATATATATATATATATATATATATATATATATATATATATATATATATATATATATATATATATATATATATATATATATATATATATATATATATATATATATATATATATATATATATATATATATATATATATATATATATATATATATTATTTGGCTGGTAAATCTACACAAAATATCCGTAATATGCAGCAAAAAGTAAAAACCTGTTGGAAATTCAAATTCAGGTAGTTGAAAGGATTGTCTTTAATATGTGAAAATCTTTACAAATGCAGGTGAGCATTTTTCCGGAAAAACTTTGGTCGAAAATTTTTTTATTTATTTTTTCACTCTAATTGTTTAAATAATGAAAATGCAGAAAAATGTTCAAATCAAAAATTGTAGGCAATGCATTTACCTACAAAATTTATCTGAAAAGTTTTCTGATATCTTTATTAGTTTTTGAAATATACCAAATTTTCCTAAGAGTATTTTTAAACATCATCAATTTTCAAGTTTTTAATTTTAAGATAGAAAATGAACAATGACATGTAGAAAAAATTATTTCATATGAAATCTGCTACAAATTGAGGTATCTACAAGTAAGTAAAAAATTGTAATGATTTTTTAATGAATTATCACCGATTTTCCACATAAATCTCTCCTAAAAAATCGTTTTTTTTCCTAATTTTCCATACTAAACATAAAGAAATTAAACAACTTAAGTATCTCACATTATGTACTTAAAAGATAATGATTTAATCTAAAAAATTTATTTGAAATTTTTTTTGATAACTAAATTTTCCGAAAAGATACGTAAGATTTTCCAAATGCTCCCGTTGAAATAAGCAAGTTCCAAAAGTTTCATTTGTGGTTTCAATTAGTATTTATGCCGATAAATATTTTTTATTTGTGAGGTATTGTTGTTGATTAATTTGTTCAGAATATCCTGGGCTTTTTTTATCATTGAATTTGCTTTTCTTAAAAATTCTAGCAATTTTCCACGCAAACCTCCTATAACTATCATATTTTTGTCCAATATTTTTAATCAAAAAATTATAAAAGTTAAAAATATAATTATTTAATGGGCTAAGTATTAAGGGCCATGATATAAGTGAATAAATAGGTTTGAAAATTTTTCACTTTTTACATTTTCATACAGAGTAAGAGCATGCGCGTTGGCTCACAAACCGACGGCGCGTAGAAGCAGCTGCCAACGGCTTTGCTACCTGTTTTTCCCCTTCATTGTATACACCTCTCTCTTTCATACCTGAGGCATAGGTGTGTTCATTTATATCGCGATCACTTCTATATACCGTTATTATTAAACTGGCAAAGATCTGAATAACATAATGAGCACTAAAAAAAGTTATGTTAAGTTTTCTAAAAGACACCTGATTTTAGTACTTATTGTAAATAATTGTCTATTATTTAAAAAACTTAATATATACAGAAAATCTGTATAATAGTTTTGAATGTATATACTTCAATGTATTTATAGTTAAAGTTTCATTGAAATATATCAATTTCGAAAAAAGGTATAATCAAATGAAGTTTGGAAAAAACAAGAAAAATTAAGCATGTAAAAAAAAGAGATTTTAAAAAAGCATTTATTTAAAAATTAAAACATTGATCGCTTTGTTTTTGTAACAATAATATTCCATGATCATTCGAAATCTTAAATCCAAAAGGAATTTTCGCTGTGACAATAATTAATTAAATAGGAACTATAACTGTTTATTGACTTTTTACTACTCTTTTTTTTTTATAAATAAATGGATTTTAGAGTTAGAACATTTATTTTTTCAAACTTGAAAGTATTTTTAATTGAAAGTTCAGATTTTTCTCTACATTTTAGATTGGTTTATTTTTTTTTCAGTGCATTACAACCTCCAAATAATTAACTTTTAAATCGGACCATTAATAAATTAGGCTCACGGAACGTTCGCGCGCACCGACGAATTGACCTCCGCTGAAATCAATTATATCTCGTAAACTTTGCAATTTACAGAAAAACTTTTCACACATATTTTGTACATCAATGCATCAGCTACAAATTTCTATTTCGAAATTTTTCCGTGTATTTAATATTTAAACAATTAGAGTGGAAAAACAAAAAGAAAAATTTTCACTCGACAATTTTCCGGAAAATTGCTTACCTATTTTTGTAAAGATTCTTTTATATTAAGCACAATCCTTTTGAATACTTAAATTCGAAATTTCAGGAGGTTTTTACTTTTTGTGAAGCCATATGTGTACTTTGACCACGCTATATGTAGGTTGACTGTCAATTTGAGATACACGACGGCTCTTTTTCATTACTGAAGCGTGAGCATGATAAAATAAAAGCCTCTTTATTGATATCACTTAGGGCGATATCAATCTTAGGGTGTGATAATAATGCTTGTACTTATGCTTACTTACAAGCTTCGAATGCGGCAATGGCGTCCGACGTCCAGCAAATATTTCAGCTCTTTTTTGAGTAGGTAGTATAGAGTTGCTCCGATTGCTGCAACTTTCGGCACAAAACTACGGTAGAAATTCAGCATGCCCGAGAATCGACGGAGTTGCGTGCAGGTGTATGGCCTTGGAAAGGCCCGTAATGCTTAAAACTTTGGTAAATACTGCGTTTCGGTGCTCGATACAAGGTAACCCAAGAATTTCACTCAAGGTACGCCAAAGGAACACTTGGATTTACGACAATGCTCAGGGTGTCTACAACCTGGAAAAACACGGAAGACCTGGAAATCTCAGGGAATTTTTTTTCACCTGGAATATCCTGGAATTCTCAGGGAGTTTTGGATTAACTCAGGGAATTTTATCAAGTATTATAAGTTTTTTCCAAATTTGCTTTCTGCAATTGTGAAACCAGTATTAATTTGCAAAAGAAAGAAAAAACGTCATGTATATTTCAAGAAATCATAATAAATACTGATATATTCTTTTGTACAGGCAAATTTTGACACAAGCCGTATTCAAATAAGCGCGCTAACGGCAGTTACTCATATGGCGTCTGTGCTCATGTGCGTTTTAGATTTTCGGCTGAAGACGGGCGAGTTGGATCGCTGTGTTTGGCACGCGACGACTAGACAAGACAACATGACAGGCACGTGCTTGTTTCTGGCAAAATCAATTGCAGTGTTTACGCATCTTTTGCTCAATGTCATAAAGTGAATCTTTCCACGATGAATCTTCTACATTTATTAAGGGTTAAGAATCCTGTTTGTTTGATTACGTATTTGAAGTAGCTACTTTGTTGACATGTGATCGACTGAGCGCTTCTGCCGTTCGAATATTATGTTCCTCGTGCTATAATATAGCACCAGAAACAATATCTGACTTCATGTTTCCTTGGACGATCGAGAGCGTTCGATCTACTAGCTGCATTTTAAGAAGGTATTTCTGGTCTCAAAACCAACAACCTCCAAATATCTATGGATGGACCAAAATGTTAATTGGGCATTTTTGAGGGAAACTAAGATAAATAATTAACTGAACGTGAACTGCTTCAAATAGGTAGTTGTGGTCTTCATTCGGTACATGGTGCTTTCAAAGATAGTATTATTGCAACTAATTGGAACTTGGTTACCTATTTGAGAGTTTTGTATAATCTTTTCAAAGATGTGCCAGCACGGAGGGCCCAATATACAAATTATTCCGGATCCCAAATTTTCCCCTCAAAATTTTGCAACATCAGATGACTGGAAAATATAGGTGTTGCACAAAGAGCTATAGACAAAATTAAAAAGTTCGTGGAAGGTGTGAAAAGGGACAAGAATATACCTTAATGCAAGAGTTTCAAAAACGTTGTAACGTTCACAGCAGATCCTTTACTCTGCCTAAAGCTAACGTTCTTCAAGTCTTTAGCATCAGAAGTGGAACCTTTTCTTAGAGAATTTCAATCAGATACTCCATTGGTGCCACTTCTGTACATAAGTCCAAGTTTAATATAACTAATGCTATTCGCGTGCTCAAAGATGATGACGTCCAAAACAAGAAGAATCTGTTACCACCGAAAGAAGTCAATTTGGGATTCCACACTCGAAAGCAGCTGAAATAATTTAGAATTAGAACTGCAGATGTGCTGGTGTTTCGCCAGAATTGTAAGTCTGCAATGAAGCAGTAGGTACGTTTATTGCTAAAACGTTTCCCTTTGACTTATCCACTAACGGAAGCTGTTATCCGAAAATAAAAGAACTAGAATCGCAGCGTCCTAAACTACTGGAAACAGCCAAGAACGAAGTTTCAGATGAGCAAATTGCGGCAATGAAAAACAAATAGATTAAACCAAAGACAATATATATATATTGCGTTAACTAATATTATGTATAAGTCTACTGAGTTATAATATGTTTCATAGTATATTGTGTTATGTTTTTGATTGAGATATCCTTTACGTCTTCGCATTTGAATGCTTTTATTAAGTAACGCTATTCATTTATATTTTGTTCTTATTCATTTTTAATGAGTAAAAAAGCTATTGCAGTTCATATGTAATAAAGGCAATTTTGAATATTTATTTTATCTTAAGCCTGAAACCTGTCAATAACAAGAGTGTTTCGTGAAACAGCTTGCTGTAGGAGCGTGCCCAATTTGACTTTTTCAAATTTGATTGGCCATCACACTGCATTCTTCCTCCTTGTCCACTTGTCTGATAGCATTTGCATATGACGCAAGATCTTTCAGAAACTCTCTTAGCTAAAAGATGTATTAAACACGTGTGTCTAAGACATTGACTGAAAATAACCTATGATACATAGAGTGGAGCCTACGACGAGAGGAAAATCGTACCGCGATACACCTGGAAAAAATAAAATCACCTGGAACATCTTTGAATTCTCAGGGAATTTCAGATCCTGACTTGAGTAGACACCCTGATGCTGTATTCTTCGATCCGCTGGAATAGCGTTTGCAGGTGGCACAAGTGTTCTTGCAATGACGTTGAGAGGCAATGAGGATGTCGTGAATGTAGGCGAGAAGAAAATTACGATTCACTTCGTCTATGAATCGCTGGAATGTTTGCGCGGCATTCCTTAGTCCGAAGGTCATCTAGGAAAACTGAAATAGGCTAAATGGTGTGGTGATAGCAGTTTTTGGAATGTCTTCTTCATCTACGGATATTTTGAAGAAGGCTCGCAGAAGGTCTTATTGTGAAATATATTGATTTTTTGAGTTTTATCATTGCATCGAACTCCTTTTTGGCATTCATTAGTTTGCCCGGTGCCAAGAGTCGTGGTTTCTGGTCTATAGGAAGTCCAGCCGTAGTTATAATATGATGTCTTGTTAAGTGCAGCAGTTCTGTTGGACCACCTTCTGGTCGGGTGATTCCGGAAAACCTCTTCAGAAAGGTTGTGGAGCACCGATGTATCATTCAACACTTTGACTGCTGAAAGGGCCTCGCACTCAGTTACTGAACCTTTTGAAGATAACTGGGTCGCGGAGTCGAGAAGTTTGCCTCTTTGTAAATCTGGAATTAGTCCATAGAATTCCTTCATGGATTGGTTCGGCAACGTCGGCGATAACACAGAAAATACACTTCAGTCGGATCCAGTGTCAATTGAAAATTGTAGTCCGGTCTCTCGATCACTAAAGAACAATCGGCGTGATTTGTTGGGACAGGAGTCGCTAGCCGCTATTAGCGAGTGACCGCTTTTTTTTTCATGAGCAGGGTGCAATACATTTGTTGGCTGCTTGTTTGAGATGTCAGTGGTACAAACACATACCGGCAGAGCGTGGGTCACTTGGAGTTGTCAGTGATCGTGAACGTGTTCGGGAAAGTGAACTGGAACGACTGCTGAGAGTTGAGTTCCTCTTGAAACTTGCATGTTCTGCTGGAAGGTAGCTAGCTCCATATTTACCTCTGAGAGTTGTGAAGTAAGTTTTGTATTAGGGCATACAGATCTTGGGATGTAATGGCAGTTGCTAACATGGTTCTAGCTGACACAGTGGCATATATAGTATCAGCTAGGCCAGTAGTTTCTGTTAGGGACTGATGAGATTGGGTCTCTGAAATGGGCCGCACATTGTCTGGTAGCCTGCTTACCTAAAGGCGTCTAATTAGTTTTTCTGGTACGATCGAACCTGCTTGCGCCTGTAGACGAAGAAAAAATATTTGGCAACAATTTTTGTTTCACTTTTACCAAATTTTTATGCATTTTTGAAGGATTTTTGTTGCACCCTGTGCCATCCCCATGAACCCTCTAAATTTTTTGAAAAGGGAAATTGGGTCATGTGGAACTTTTTTGGCAAGGTCTTTGTATGTTCTTTACAGGCGTGCAGAAATTTTCAAGAATTTTTTTTTTGAAAAATTAGTTCAAATAGGTTTTCAGTATGTTCACTTTGTCATGGCTCATTTACTTTGAGACGATGGTACCTGATGAAATTTGTCACCGAATGAAAGTCGCCCATTACAGTTTTGTTCATGCACAACTTTCAACCCCTACGAACCCTTTAATGAGAGAAAAATGGAGTGACATTGGAAATTTATTTCGGCATTGAAGTACCACCCGGAGAATCATTGTGCATTACAAAATAAGTTGAATTAAATGTTCAAAATGACCACCATCGTTCTGGATGCAATAATCAAAGAGCTTGACACATTCTTCCTGTGCCTTCTGGAGAGTTTCTGGAGTTATTCTACCTATCTCGAACCTTATTCGGTTTTTCAAGTCTTCCAAAATTTCGGGCCTATTAATGTACACTTTCGATTTTAGGTAGCCCCATAAGAAAAAATCGAGCGGTGTCAGATCTGGAGACCTGGCTGACCACTCTACGGGACCGCGTCTTCCAATCCATCTCTCAAGAAACGCATTGTCCAGGAACTCGCGCACAGGACGCGCATAGTGCGCAGGTGCTCCTTCCTGTTGAGATCATATTGTGCAATTTGGCATGTTTGGGTCATTTTCATTTGGAAAGATATTGGCAAGAGCCGGTAAAAACTCATTCCGGAGGAATTCTAAATACCTTACACCGTTGAGGTTTCCATCGAAAAAAAGGCCCGATTATTCTGCCGTCAATGATCCCGGCCCATACATTTACTTTCTGTGGATGTTGCGTATATACTTCCACCATCCAATGCGGATTTTCTCGGCTCCAAAACCTGCAATTCTGTCGGTTCACTGTTCCTTTCAGAGAAAACGTGGCTTCATCCGAAAAAACAATTTTTTTTATGAATTGCGGATTCTGGTTCAACGCATCTTGCATAATTTCACAAATTTGATTCCGTCGATCATGATCATCTTCGTTTAATTCCTGATGTAGCTGAATTTTATACAGGTGATATTCTGCGTTCAAAATGCGTAGGATAGTCTTCTGAGAATTGTTATTATGTTCTGCTAACTGTCGTGATTTCCACCAAGACATTAAGTTTTGTGTCTTCAGAGTTTCTGGGTGGTCCGGCATTTGGAATATGTCTAACATGTCTGTACTCCGTGAATTTGCTTTCAATTTTACTGACCGTTGGACCTTGTGATTGGTCTTTCCGGATATTTGGCGTTAAAAATATCACGAACCTCCTGTTGAGTACGGACTCTATCGCCCCACCCGATCATCATTAAAATTTCAATTATCTGTTTTTCATTTAACTGAGGCATTTCTTTTCCGATTTTAAAAACAATAAACTCGAATTTGAGCAACGATTGAATGCAACTTGAATTCAAATTTTCTTAAAGTAAGACATTCATCGTATGATATAAAACCGGGCGCATTTGAACACCACATGTTATGTACGTTTTTTTCAGCCATGAGCATGAAAAACAATTTTATTACTTCGAATTTCAAATCTCTACATGGTGTTGTACCTGGTTACACATTTATAACATTTATGACATTGCGTTGTCAGAAATCTTTCTTTGAATTGAAACATTTTATCGAAAAGTCTCAACTTCAGTAGAAACGTACTAATAACATACCTACTTAAGATCATAACTGAAGCGCAGTGTTTCACACATTCTAATTTTTCACGTGAGGGTGTTGAAAGGGGTCGAAAGTTGTGCATGAACAAAACTGTAATGGTCGACTTTCATTCGGTGACAAATTTCATCAGGTATCATGGTCTCGAAGTAAATGAGCCACGACAAAGTGCACATACTGAAAACCTCTTTGAACTAACTAATTTCTTGAAAATTTCTGCACGCCTGTAAAGAAGATACAAAGACCTTGACAAAAAAGTACCACATGATCCACTTTCCCTATTCAAAAAATTTAGAAGGTTGATGGGGATGGCACAGGGTGCAACAAAAATCCTTCAAAAATGCATAAAAATTTGGTAAAAGTGAAACAAAAATGGACCTGTTTCAGGATTTTGTTGCCAAATATTTTTCTTCTGAGAAAATGAATTTGTTCCATAATTTTGATGTGCACTGTACAGGGTGTCGCACCGGGAACTGAATCGATCGATATTGAAGAAAGTACGGATCAGAAAATTTTGAAAATTTAGATGATTACTAATGTCGGTATGGCCAATCCAACCAAAATATTTACAAGCAGCTGGCACTTCCGCTTATACCGGAAGTCGATACCAACTTGCTTATTTCAAATGGAACACCCTATATATTTTAGAGTTTTCAAAAAGAACATAAAATTCTGAGTCGAAAATGTGAAACATACCTTATGCCTAAACCTAGCCGTTTCAGAGATATTTGACATTTTATAGAAAATTTGACAGGTGCAACGGTTTACAAGAACCGGTATAACTTTCTTCCTGTAAAAGGTACTCATTTGCTTCTTGTCACATGAAAAGAACACAAGAAGAACTACGTTCTACAACTGAAATTAATTCAATAATATCATACCAAGTGTTCCGTTTTTTGCGTTACATTTCGTCAACTTCGAACCGCGAAAACTTGTTTAGGTCAAATGGAACACCCTGTATTTTTTTACGTCAAGTTGTGTAAAATTGAATTCCCTTTGTTCTGATATTAGCATTGTGGGGGTTAAGTTTACAACTTTTTGAATTATTTGTGATTTTATTAGAAATTCATGAATTGTTGTAATCATTTCATCAAAATAGCCATGATTAGAAACAATCAGTCATTATCTTATGTCAAAAAATGACAGCACGTTTAAATTATACCCACGAAGAATTTTTGTGAGTTTATTCTAATAAGGTCTGAGGGTGACGATTCTTATTTAGGAAATATTATATGGACAGATGAAGCCAAATTTACCAAAAATGGACTTTTTAATAGACACAATTCGCATTGGAGGGACTCAAATCCCCATATGTTCAAAGAGCGAAACTTTCAGAAAAATTGGCAGTTCAATGTTTACTGTGCCATAAGAAATGATGGAGTGGTGGCATTACAATTTTATCAGGAAAATTTAAACGGTAAATTAAATTTTCTCTTCTGCTAATATGTATAGGTGCATTTTCGTTTTTTTTTAGGTGAAAGATATCTGAATATCTTACAAAATTTGACTAATAACTATTTAGAAAATTTGCCTCTCGCCGAATATAGAAACATTTTTTATCAGCACGACGGTGCTCCCCCACATAACGCATATTTAATTAATAATTATTTACAAGACATTTTTCATGATCAATGGATTGCCAATAATGGACCTTTCTTATGGCCTCCTCGCTCGCCCGATTTATCAGTTCTGGATTATTTTATTTGGGGAACTATTAAAAATAAAGTTTATGAGAGTCCATTAACAACTATTGAAGATTGTATGCAGAGAGTAAGAAATGCCTTTGAAAACATATCACAGGATTCAATTAGAAGAGCTACCCATGAGGAACTAATCCGTAGGTGCGAAAAATGTGTCGAGGTTCGAGGGCGGAATTTTGAGCATTTATTAAATTAAAATGAAATGATATTTCAAATTGATCTTATCTCTGCTATTTTAGTTCATGCCATATCTTCAATTTGATTAATAAGAATGTTACAGTGTTAGTGTTATTTTCCGTTTTTCTGAATATCGAGTAGCAAATGTGCTGCAAATTCTTGATATTACTTTATTACATTCTCCATAAATAATAAACAAATTTAAAAAGTCTTCGTGGGTCTAATTTAAACGTGCTGGCATTTTTTGACATAAGATAATGACTGATTGTTTCTAATCATTGCTATTTTGATGAAATGATTACAACTATTCATGAATTTTGGATTGATTGGGCCGATACTTGGTGTAAATTAATAAACATATTAAAACAATGGTTAAAAATAACAATTTACACATTTATTATAAGAAATAACGCATGACGCACGTTTCGGTGGAACTTCACCTTCTTCAGATGCTAATCATATTCATGAATTTCTAATAAAATCACAAATATTTCAAAAAGTTGTAACCTTAACCCCCACAATGCTAATATCAGAACAAAGGGAATTCAATTTTACACAACTTGACGTAAAAAAATACAGGGTGTTCCATTTGACCTAAACAAGTTTTCGCGGTTCGAAGTTGACGAAATGTAACGCAAAAAACGGAACACTTGGTATGATATTATTGAATTAATTTCAGTTGTAGAACGTAGTTCTTCTTGTGTTCTTTTCATGTGACAAGAAGCAAATGAGTACCTTTTACAGGAAGAAAGTTATACCGGTTCTTGTAAACCGTTGCACCTGTCAAATTTTCTATAAAATGTCAAATATCTCTGAAACGGCTAGGTTTAGGCATAAGGTATGTTTCACATTTTCGACTCAGAATTTTATGTTCTTTTTGAAAACTCTAAAATATATAGGGTGTTCCATTTGAAATAAGCAAGTTGGTATCGACTTCCGGTATAAGCGGAAGTGCCAGCTGCTTGTAAATATTTTGGTTGGATTGGCCATACCGACATTAGTAATCATCTAAATTTTCAAAATTTTCTGATCCGTACTTTCTTCAATATCGATCGATTCAGTTCCCGGTGCGACACCCTGTATATATATATATATATATATATATATATATATATATATATATATATATATATATATATATATATATATTATACATGAACAGAAACATAACTTGAATTTACTATTGAAAAATATAACACTGCGATTGCAATTACGGTCACTAGACCATCATCGGGCAGATTGAGTTAAGAACTTCTTAACTCAATCTGCGCGATGATGGTCTAGTGACCGAAATTACAATCGCAGTGTAATATTTTTCAAAGTATTTTTGTGATAATAAACTTAGTAAATTCAAGTTTTGTTTTTGTTCATCTTGTTAAATTATCACGTAGTGACGACGGATTCCATCATTTTATATATTTGTTTTGTTTTGTTTTTGATTTTTTTTTGTTGCAATATATGAAATCGACTTTTGACTAACAAAACTTCGTTTATGTTCTGAAATTCCCGTCAGAAAGCTTCTGAAAGTTCTACCAATGTAAAATTATCACAATTAATTTCAAACACCCCAGATTTATTGTTTTTGTGGGCTTTTGATATATTATTTTTATCTGATTTCCTTAGTCATTTCCGGTTTGGTAAGCAATGTTGATGTGCTTAGATAAAAGTTATTTAAGTTTTTCAGTTGAATTTCCGATGAAGGTTAGTTTGATTATTATCTTTGATAAGGGGGCACACTTCTTATCTATCATATTGTCAATCATTTTGAGCTTAACTTATTTCATGATTTTAATTAACGACATAAGGTGAATACAAAAAATTTATTAAGTTCAATAATCAATTAATTACAAAAATCAAGTATTGCAATGGCATGTCGGCAAGATATTTGCTTTGATGAAGTTATGTATTTTGCAGCATGGGTTACACTTAGGTTGATTCTCTTCAGTGAAGCACCTTATGATATACTACATTTTTTGTTTTATAATGAGGCGCAAGAATAAATAAAACGAATGGTTTCCCGATACGTGAACAAAGTGAACATGCAACGTACAATTGACAATGAGAAAATTTTCTAAATTCAGACCACCAACACCCAAGGATTGTCCTTGTGATTTGTTAACGCGTTCCATTGCATAATTTAGGTCGGTTTCGACTTCGAAGCATGGTGACTACCGAGCCAATGCCAATGTAAATGGTGCGGTGGTAAGCCAGGCACATCCAATGAGTTTAAAAATTCTGTTGGAGAGTTGGTGCCTCCGTCTTCGTTTGTTATAAAGTCGATAGCTTTGCATGAATGGATAGTACCAACGATTTGATTCTGAATTTCAAAGATTAATTCATTTACGTATTTATTCTTAGCTGCTGAAATTGCTCGCTCACTCAAACATTCGTTATTTTTGTGGTTAGCAATGATGTTCGGGAATACTTCGTTGATGAGCTCGTCTTTCGATGAGACAAAATTGCAAAAATTCGGAGTAAATGAATCCAATTCGCTTGATTATAATAAATGGTGTAGCTAACCCGACTTCGTTTTATTTATATATATATATATATATCTATATATATATATATATATATATATATATATATATATATATATATATATATATATATATATATATATATATATACTAGTGAGCGGCCCCATTCGTGAAAATATAGATCCATGAAAATATAGATTCATGAAAATATAGATCCATGAAAAATATAGATCAATGAAAAATATAGGTCCATGAAAAATTAGATCCATGAAAATATAGAACTCAGAAAGTATAGATTCACCTATATCCCGACTCGTGTTACGCCTATGGTTTTCCTGAGAGGTGTCTTCCATTTGAACTATGCATTATACCTAAATCATTTAATTCGGTGATTTCTTTAAGGTCTATGGATTGGTTTTGTTGACACCTCTATACTTTATTTGTGATATAAAGTTTATTATGCTCATTTCTTCTCTATGAATTATAAAATTGACACCTCATAGTTGTAATGCACACTAAATTTGATTTCATTTTATGTTAGCAATTGAATCGATGGTTCTTCTTTCGTGACATCTCTATATTCTGAATATAATTTAATTTCTGTGGATTTTTAAAATAAATGTTTTATGTCTATGAATGATAAAGGTGATTTTCATTCGCACCTAAAACTCTTAATTATTTTCACCGTGTTTTGGCGAACGTCTTTTTAGTCGATTGATTTTTCAGGTGGCACCTCTGCACTGTAACACAGTCTGAAAGTTATTTATTCCACGGTTTCAATTTTTTTTGTAGAATCTATGAATAAGGATATTTTTCGAATCTAATAATTATTGTGGTTTCTTCTTTTTTACAATGAAATCCAAAGTTTTTATTGAAGTGATTCTTATTATTAAATGAAGGTTTTATTCAGATAAAATGTATATGGAATATAAATCTTCTAATGGGATTGATTTAAATACATAAATGCTTACATTCATTTATTTTATGCAGACGCAATCATATAATCACAATTTAAGTTATTGTGTTTTTTATGTTTGACCTAAAGAAATTTCATTTCAATCAATTTCTTGTTTATACCTTGTTTAACTTCTTATTTTGTTTGTACTTGTGTGCTTTTCATACGAAATCCATATATAATATATATATATATATATATATATATATATATATATATATATATATATATATATATATATATATATATATCGAAAAATTTGCAACATTTCAAAATTGCCATTAAAGTCATAAACCTTCAAAATATGATGAATTTACTGGATGTAGAATATGACAACCATATAATTACCTCTTCAAAAATTCAATTCAAAATAGAACAAATTAATCAACTAAACACCATATGGACTGTTACACCATAATCTCGAAATTTGTTATATATATATATATATATATATTATATATATATATATATATATATATATATATATATATATATATATATATATATATATACATACATATATATATATATATATATATATATATATATATATATATATATATATATATATATATATATATATATATATATATATATATATATATATATATATATATATATATAAATGTAATTTGAGTGCTACAGTGTGCGAAAGAGACCATCAAAATTGTTTTCAAAATTCATTGAAAATGAAGCAGATAAATAACAACTATATAATCCAAATATTTATAGTATAATATTGATAATATAACTGGAACTATTTTAATTTTTTATCATTGTATCGAAACATATGAATTTAATTGTTGTAATAGATATATAAGAATGCTCAATATTTTGAAACATAGCATATATTGCATAAAGAAATCTAAATTGTATCAAATGATATATACAAAATCACTTAAAAAAATTTATTGAAATTTATGTTAACATACAGATAACAAATCTGTAAATTGAAATACATAATTATAGTGCACATGAAAAGCTCAAAAAATTTCTAATTGAATATAAATTCTTTTATATAATATTAGAAATCGAATGTGATTTGTTAAAGTGAATATTGTTCAATATTTTGTTCAAAAATAACATAAATAATGAAAACTGCACAAAGCATGGGGTCATAATTTTACTTTCAAATTCTTTCAAGCAATATGTATTTATCAAAAAATCTCAGGAGAACTGGTGATTATATATAATAATATGAGTGGTACACAATTGTTTTCAAAAAAATAAATAATGAAAAAAAAATGAAAATGATGAAAAAAACCCCTCTGTTAAAAACGAAATTACTTCATAATTATTCTGAACATTTTATATCTTATGTTGTAGTGGTCTTTGGTACAGAGGATGCTACAATTCTTCTTTCTGTCTGAAATCCGTCATCTCTCTTTTCTAGAAATTTCCATATTGCAGACTGTGATTTATGTCCGTTTCATAATTCACTGCTCTTGGAAATCACAAATCTCCTTGATAATGTGTTTTAATAGATACACATCATGTAACTCCTATAAAAAAATATAAGATATTTAGTACAATTGTAAAGAATGAGTGAATGTTATTTTGGAATATTTTAAATATTGTTTGAATGAAATTAAAAATCGATTAATACCCACCCCTCTGATAGAAAAAAAACAATTACATAATTATTCTGATCGTTTTATACCTTTCAGTGTAGAGGTCTTTGGTGCAAAAGATTCAATAACTTGTCGAGTCTCAGATCACTCATCTCTCTCCGTTCAGAAAAATCCATATTGCTGACTCTAGTTACTGTGGTCTTTCTATACCTTTTGTTATGTAGGTATTAGATGGATAGGTTCCTCCAACTATTTCTGTCTCAAACTACTCAGATACCAATCGACTAAAGCTCTCTCCCGATTTGTCTTCTCAATGAAATGTAACTGAACTCTAAAACTTGTTGTTCCATTTCTTCTTCAGAAAACTTCTATATTGTGGACTATAATTTTCTACATAATATTCTTCGACGCAGCTAGCAACCCTAGAGACAAAATAAGGAAATAGTAGTTCTTTAATCAATTCGAATATTTAATAATTATATACATATATATATATATATATATATATATATATATCTATATATAAATATATATATATATATATATATATATATATATATATATATATATATATATATATATATATATATATATATATATATATATATATATATATATATATATATATATATATATATATATATATATATATATATATATATGATTATACCTATGCATCTACTATCCACATATTTCAATTCTCATATATTTCTGAATTTGCAATGAATAATCCAGTTAAAACATAATTTAAGAATGATGAATATCCTACCATTAGGAGTAGACCTTAATTATTATTATAGTCTTTCATTACCTTTCAATGTAGAAATTTAAGATGGAAAATGCCCTCCGTCTCATTCTATCTGTTTCTGTTGTAGTATTCTAATTATTTCTCGAATTACTCGTCTATCAGTAACATCAACAGATTACAATTCTGTCTTGAACCCTCTAGTGCTCTGAGAAATCACAAATTTCCTTGTTAGTAAGTCTTCATGGATACACATCTGGTAATCCTAGTGAAAAATATACAGAATTTAGTTTAAAAATAGCCACTATTATATATATCTTGGGTTTTCTGGTTCAGTTAAAACAAAAGTGGTCTTAAATTTTTCTAATTACGTTTCAATATTCGATGAAGAATAATCTATAATGCAAAAAACAAAAATTAGAATTCACTGGTTAAAGTGAAAATTAAATATGTAATATTTTTTTAAAAATATTCGAAAAAGATTATATCTGGTTTGTCGAAGCTAATAGAAAAAACATCTAATTGAATTCTTGGATTTGTGGTTGCGATTTTTTGCATCAATCTTATTTTCATGCACATTAGTCACTACTAACCAAGAACACAAATCAAAGAAACTGATAATCAGATTTACTGTTATAAACTACAACCAACCAATAATTACATTCGAATTCATTTGAGTAATGAAGTAAAAAAGAACAATATGGCTTTCAATGAGTGAATAGATCATTTTCAGGGTAAGCGAAGGAATTGAACTGACTCTGATTATTTGAATATAGCATATATAAGGATAATAAATTACTTAGAATTCACTGGAATTATTAATTTTACTCACTTTTGTTTCAAGACAGTAAAAGGATATATTGAAAAATTCATTTCAGCTTCAATAAAAAATGACAGGTATTAAGTATTACACATGTAGTCCCACATAGATTACTTCCTTTCAAGTGATGTATTTGAATTAAGAAATGTATATAATTGTATTGTTCCATTGATTGATGCAGAACTGGACATAATTACAATGCAATGCACTTTAACCAAAGTCACCGATTACCTGAAAGACCAAATTCTTATTTTAGTAACAGAAAATATAAGAAATTCTTAGTATTTAAATTAACAAATATAACACCAATATCTATTAAAGCTGAAAATTTAAATGAAGGTTAAAAGAGCACTATGGCTTTTGATAAGTGAATGAAATATTTTCATTTTAAGCGAGTGAAGAATAACTGAATTTAATAACTCAATTATTATAAGCATATTTATGAGAATCATATATTACTTTCAAATCCATTCGATACATTGAAGTTTTATCTTGTAGTCGCATCTCCTTCTTGTATTCTTTCATTAGTTAAGACAGATTTAACACATTTTCATTATATTTCAATTCATTTCAACCAAAGTCACCGATTACCTGAAAAAAATCAAATTTATATCAATAAAAACCACTCAATATATAGAAAATTCACAGTACTTTGCAAAAAATATCACCAATATTTATGAAGTGGAGCAATGATTTAGACTTAATAAGGTTATATTAATGTCGATAACAACAACAACACACATTCTGTAGTTGGAAATTGTAGGGTTATGAAATCACCTTACTCGTTCAGAAAACATCCAAAATAAATTTAGTACCACGTTCAAGATAATTGCACAGTAACCTATTTCATGATAAATGTACATTTTTCGGGGTAAAACACAACAAAATAGCTGGAAAGTTCCGTGGCGTCCTTTTGACCAACGTCATTTGCAACTTATAACTCCTATTATAGGGCCAAAAAAAAACTGGACCATAATTCCGTCCGGCAACCTCCACAATATCATTCATTATGTCTTTCTTTACTCAAATCATCAATCAGAATGAGGTCATCTGTTTTTGCAAACGGAATGTTTCCCAGCGCCCGGTCTAATAGAGGAAATTATTAAAAACAATCCCGATCGATATATTCTAAATTAAGACCAATTATACAGTTTTATCGAAAATAAAGTATAGAGCTTTCAAACTTTTTTAAACTCGAATTTTCAAGTGAATTTTCTTTTTGTTGTTTTTGATAATTGACAATCATAGCAGTAATAATTTGAAAATATAACTCGCCTGTGCAAATTGAAAAATTTCCTGACGTCTCGCCGCATTGTCTTCAGGTATTTTGTCAATTTTTGATTAATTAGCTGGCGAACTGCTCAGAATCAGCTTCAAACTTTTAGATTGAGATTTTATTATTTGTTTTTGTTTGGTCTGTTAATTCCCATACAACCTCAGAACGAAAAAGTTACCAGATTTTTGGACTACCTGATGGACAGTTATATTCCAAACAGATATAAATTTCTTCCATTAAAATTTTAAGCATTGAAGGGCATACTAACGCAAGCAGTGGCGAATTAAGATATTTTCCGCCAGTAGGCTATTCAAATTTTGCCTCCCCTACCGACGTATACAATTCGATACCCTAGTTCACAATCGCATTAATTACAATTTTCGACAATGAGATTGTAACTTTATGATTTGTGCACTATCGTTCTAATTACACTACCTGTTTCCTGTAAAAATTAGTATGATTGTGAACTATGTTGTGTCCGTTCCTAGATTATTTTTACAACCCAACGATTTAGGTAATATTTTTTGGGCATAAATAATAGATATATAGAATATACTTAGAATAAATATAATATATAGATAATAAAAGCTCAATTATGTACTAGTAGTACTACTACTAAGGTGGGGTAAAGTATACGTTGATACTACTATAAGGCCGGCCGCACATTTCCTACAATCGGTTCCGATTGTCTGAAACGATTGTCGGATCAGGGCATCTGACGCTCAAATTTCTATACTTTTATACGATCACATCGCACACCTACGATCCGATATCGGATCGGACGTCCGACTCGGATGCACGAGCAGTGCGTCCTACCAATCGGACCGATAAAAAGTCTGATCCGACTACCAGAAGGCAAACCGTGCATTGCTTTTGCATAGTCTACCGCAAACATACGATTATTTCTGTCAGTTTTTGACAGGGAGTATAGAAAAAGGAATTGTCAAACCATGTGCAATCATAGAAATCTTAATATATATCTGATAGTATATAATTATCTATGTGTGCGATACTGAAAATTTGATTACCACGGTCGAAAAATATCCCTTCTTGTGACATTCAAATAAAATCGGACGTATTTTGTCGGCAGTGTGCGCTAGTGGTCCGATTTGAAATCATTTCAGACAATCGGATCCGATTGTAGTAAATGTGCGGCCGCCCTTATAAGTAATGTACATTCGATAAACATAATTAAATAATTTTTTTTCTGTGACGGGAAAAAAGTTTGACATTTCATTTCTGATCACAGGTAAAGAAATATCACTTTTTTTTCAGAAGTAAGGAATTCGACAAATCACTAATTTTACAATAAAAATCCAAAATTATTACCTGGTATTCCGTATATATATATCTGTAATTTCAAACCATGTTCCATCTTTAAATTCCTTCGAAAGAGTCGCTAAATAGGTTTCTTGAATTTTTCCCATTCGATGTCTAATTTTCCAATGAAAATCAATAATTATTTACCTCGTATTTCGTATAATCTGCAATTTTAAACCATTTTTCATCTTAATATTCCCGCAAAAGAGGCACTAAATAAGTTTTTTGAATTTTTTCATTCGAAATAAGAAGCAATCGAAAATACGTAATGCGACGTCAAATCTGACATCTAATCTCGTCGAATTTAACTAAATTTAAATTTTGCAATGAATATTTGAAATTATGTACCTCGTATTCCGTATAGTCTGCAATTTCAAACCATTTTCCATCTATATATTATTGGGAAAGAGTCGCCAAATGCATTTTTGAACATTTTCCTTTCGAACTTAGGGAGCATTGTAAATTACGAAAAGCGAACTTCAATTGTGACAGCTACTGGTTCGTAAACTACCTGAAAATGAATATATATTACCGATCGACGGCTAATAATTATATTTTCACGTGAAAAACTTACCTGGAAGAAGATTAAAAGCTCTTTTTCCGGAGAAAATTTGTAGCGTCGTTTCGAGAACTTTCAATTTTGACAATGAATTCGGCCAATCAGAAGTCATTGGAAAGTAGGGGTTATCGATCGAGCAAAGATGGATTTTTTTGTGTGTTTCTTTCTACGGCGTTCGGCCCCGAAAAACCGTCGCACTATACTTAAGTCTCTGATTGATTAATTTTTTCGTTCGATGTTCGAGGCACAGATTTGTGGGTGTGGCTTCGTCCACAGCATACTTTCCGACCGGCCGAAACGAACGAAAATTCGACCTTTTTTTTTCCGTCCGAAAAATCGTCCAACTTTGAAAATTCGAAATTCCCGAAGCAATTTCAGGATCGAAATTTCAATGTCGCAATAAGATGTAGAAATTCGTTTTCTATCGGAAAAAAAAAGTCGCATCGAAATTTTTCGATATTTGAAAAAGTAGACCCCGGAAAACCCGGGGCGCCTCGTTTTCGTCCGCGAAGAGTGGACGTTTTTTCGGGAATTTTTCTCGGGCGTTTCCCGGCCGATTTCGACGCGGCAAAAAGTCGCGATCGCGTTCGGAAGGATCGAATTTACCGATTTCGCTCGATTTCGCCCTCTAGGTAGAGCCGTTCGGGCTGCGCGCGCTTTTCGACGTAATTTTCGGCGGTCTCTGGGGGGCGAACGGGGCCCCTTTTCGAAAAAAACTCTTCGTAGTTGCCTCGAATCGACCCCGATCTACCACGGAAAAATGTCAAATTTCCCGAAAAACTCCCCGTTTTCCCGCAATTCCGGATTATGCATCCCCTGCAAATTCAACTGTTTATTACTCTCCTCTTTTCGCTTATTTATTTAGTATTATTGATGATAAACTCTTAGAAATTATCATTAAAAAAAGGGTCAGTTGCTTTTTGAGTAAATATGTCGAGCTGGATAGATTTCAGTACGGCTTCCAAAAGCAATCAAATACGCAAAGCGACACAATGGACTTTTTGAATCACGTTATAACTAATCTAGACAATAGAAGATATGTCATAACGATATTTGTTGATTTGCAGAAGGCATTTGATGTGGTTCACCACGAAATATTAATGAATAAGCTCAACTTAATGGGAATAAGAGGTAAATGCTCGGATCTTCTAGAGACATATTTAAAAGACCGACAACAATATGTAACACTAGACAAAGTCAATAGTGTACTAAAGAAAGTTACCTGTGGGGTCCCACAAGGGTCAGTCTTGGGACCTATGTTGTATTCCTTACATACACTAAATCTTAAAAAAGCCAAATTAAGGGCACACTACTATATATTTGCAGACGACACCGTCCTTGTCTATGAAGGAAATAACCTCACTGAATTGGAGCATTTGGTGAATGATGATTTGAAACTTTATGCCGAGTGGCTCCTCAGTAATAAACTTAAAATAAATGTTACTAAAACTGTTTTCATGTTGCTTAAAAACAAAAATATGGAAACCCAGGATTTGTTCATAAAAATTGGCCCTGAAGCGATTCAAAGAGTCGAATACACCAAATATCTGGGGCTGGTCATAGATGATAAATTGAATTGGCATGAACACTTAAAACATATTTCAAAAAAGGTAGTCCCTATGATTGGTGCCCTGTATAGATGTAACAGTTATCTGAATGCACAAAATAGACTCATGATTTACAATGCATACTTTCTGTCAGTTTTTCGCTATCTTATAACAACATGGGGTATATGTCGATCAACACAATTTAAGAAAATACAAACTCTTCAAAATAAAGTAGTGAAGTCTTTATTTGGATATAACTACAGAACACATACAGAAATAATATATAAGGATACAGGAATAATACCACTGGAACAAATATTGCAAATAGAACAATGCAAATACACTTACAAAATCCAGAAGAATCAACAAAAATGTAATACTAGAATTAACTTGGTTAGCGAAACCCACACATATAAGACAAGAAACCACAGAAATTTTTACCTATCAAATGTAAGAACGAATTTAGCTCTCAATGATCCTATTTACGGATGCCTAGAAACTTACAACCAATTGCCAAATCCTGTGAAGGACACAGATAACTATTCTTCATTTAAAAGTGAATTGATACAGCACATAAGTCAAATAAATGCTCTATTATGAATATATATAAAAAAAATAAAAAATAAACTTGTTGCCAAGAAGTGCTCCTAATGTGATATTACGTAGCTATTTAAGAATGTATGTTGTAATTGTTGAATTAAGTTTGTTATTATTCTTCTCGCTACCCAAATTTGTATTGTACCTGATTATTTAATTGTTAAAATTGATGTAGATATATTTAATGCCGGTCTGTCATGTAATGTTCCACCACCAGCATTGTTGCTGATTCGGAATGACATTATTACTATTATTGTTATTATATTTGTATATTTTAATAAAGATGATATATATATATATATATATATATATATATATATATATATATATATATATATATATAAATATATATATATATATATATATATATATATATATATATATATATATATATATATATATATATATATATATATATATATATGTGTGTGTGTGTGTGTGTGTGTGTGTGTGTGTGTGTGTGTGTGTGTCTGTATGTGTTATAGAATTTTGAGTACGAAATTCAAGTTTAGTAACTTGAATTTCGTACTTTCGTAACTGGAGGTTGAAATGAGCCTAACAATTTCATTATAATTGAGTAGTAGAAAAAGTTTTTTTTTAATTTAAAAGTAACATTTTATTTTTTCAGGCTAAAGTAGAAACAACCCAATCCATAATTTCCAATCAGCCAGTTGTTGCCTTAACTTCAATATCAACGATTAAGCCTACTCCAACTCGCCCAACTACCCCATCGGAGACGCAAAGTATTTCTCCAGAAATAATTACAAGTACTACTACTACTACTATTACCCCACCTGCTCAATCGATTATACAGTCAACTTCCACTCAATCCCCAGTGAATTCTTTGGTCGTATCAGTACCACTTTCAAGCACATCCTTGAGTCCTCATCACCAGTTGGCCAATAACGGTTACACATCCTCAGTAGTTATTTCAAACATCGTTGGGATTCAGCAGGAGAAAAATAATAGCAATATTGAAGTTCTTGCTGGGGAGGATTTATCTAATAATTTAGGTGAGTAGTGTAATTGATTTTTCAAACAAACAATAACATATTTTTAATGTAAAATCCCCATTCACAATCATTAAGAGAGATCATTGCTTATGCACAAAGTTTATAATTTAGAATACTTTAATTCACAATTTACTTAATTGCGAATTGTTAAAAAGTGAATGATTCATTTCCATTCAGCAACATTTTTAAAGTAATTAGGTAAATTATAGTCATTTCTCGAACATTTTTCTTTGTAAATTAATATAAGGTTTAATATAAAAATATATAGCATATGTTTTGTAAAAATCATTGAGAAAAATCAACGGATTTCGATGTCTTATTAGGGAATAAGTGTACATGTCTGAAATCGAACTGTCGAACTGTTTCAAAACAGCTCAGTTGCAAATGAATTTCCCTATTCAGCTTTTCGGGTCTCTCAGGCTTACCCTTCAAGATTTGTTTATTGAAAATATTCATTACTATATAATGGATATTAATGAACGGGGCAACTTGTTTTCACATAGATACAAATATAAGATTAATCTAATCAACAACAAAAAATACGATGCTAATTAACTAGAATAGTTCATTACTTTGAAGAAAATAAATACTTTACTGACTCTCAGTTTGGGTTCCGTAAGGGCAAGGGCACCACGTTGGGTATTCTGGACCTCGTAGGGTATATTCTTCGGTCGTTTGACGACCAACAATTTAGTGCTGCGCTGTTCTGTGACCTGAGCAAGGCCTTTGACTGCGTACCACATGATATCCTAAAGAAATTGCGAGCTCATCATTTCAGTCTAGACAGTATAATGCTCTTAAATTCATATATTTCGGACAGAACTCAGGTTGTGAAGGTTGGCGACGTGTCGTCTGCGGAGAGTAAAGTGACTATTGGAGTGCCTCAAGGATCAGTTTTGGGACCCATACTTTTTCTAATATATATAAATGATCTACCTTTGAGGGATTATGGTACAAAGTACACGCTCTTTGCTGATAATACGACGGCGTCGTTAGCCACACAGTCACTTGAGGGAGCGATGAATGGTCTGGTGATGATGCAGAGGAGGGTTGAAGCTTGGTTTAACACCAATATGCTGCTTCTTAATAAAATTAAAACAAATAAGATTATTTTTTCAATGAGGGATACCGCCACTGTCAATGAAGTTAAATTCTTGGGCGTTCACCTCGATCCTAAGTTAACGTGGGAGGCTCACATTACAACAGTAGCCAAAAAACTTGGAAGTTGTCTGTTTGCGATGCGTGGACTTGCTGGATGTGTTTCGGTGAGTGTTCTAAGGACTGCTTATTTTGGAATTTTCCACTCTGCTATGGTGTATGCTGTCCTTGCATGGGGACATGCAGCCCTGGCTCGAAGAATCTTTGCTTTGCAAAGAAAGGCAATAGGAATCGTTTCTGGACTGGGGTATAGAGACGATTGCAGGCGGGAATTCAGGCGTCTAAAAATATTAACATTTCCATGTATCTACATACTGGAGAATGTCATGTATGTAAGAAGATACGGGGATCTGTATCGAACTCACAGGGATGTGCATGACACGCGACATCGGGACGATTTTGTTGTCACCTACTGTAGGTTGAAGAGATGTCATGATGGCCCTGGGTACCTGGCTGCAAAGTTTTACAATGTGTTGTCCTTGGAGGTGCGGAGTCTACCAACCAGTCTACCACTGGTGAAATTCAAAAACAGGGTGAAGAACATGTTACTGAGGAATGCTTTTTACTCTTTTGAGGATTTTTTAAATTGTAGTATAGATGTTTTGACTTAAAAAAAAAATTATAATAATTTTGACAATAATTTGTTGAATGTAATTTAATTCACCTTTTGGGCAGTTATTGCAATATGTGTTATAGATGCTATGTGTTTTATCTTAGGACTTTAAGTTGGTCTGTTGTATTTTTTTCGTACTATACTTATTGTATTATTACCATTTTACTTTTGTTTGACGTGTGCAAATTGTATGATAACATGAATAAAGTATCTATCTATCTAACTAATAGTAATAAAAAAAAATCAAACAAGAAAACACAAGAGACCTATCAATTATCAATCATCAGTCAAGCTCGAGGTCACATTGATCAATTGACGGGTCCTCATCTTTAATCTCAATGAATCCGAAAATAAATCACATACTCCTGAACTCTAATCAAATATCTTGTTTATTCAACTTTATAAATTATCAAGCCACTGGTAAATCAAACACACAACTTACAACTATTTTGAATTATGGATTTGTTAGAAATCTAATTGGTGCTAACCAAAAAGTTCATCGTAATTATTCAACTATTTATATTTATTGCAAAAGTGAATTACCATTTGGAATTTTTTTCCTGTTCACAGTTTCTTTGAACTTGGAGGGAGATAACGCACAATCTGCAATGTTATCTTCCGATGCAGGCGCAGGCGGTCTGAAAATCACATACGAGAAACAAGTAATGAGTATGAATACAACTGAAGAAGATATGGAATTAGAGGAAATTCCGAATGAAGTACCTGCTAAGAGAACGAGGTATTTATAATATTATCTTCAAATTGTTTGCTGATAAGCTGTTAATTATTGACTTTGAAAAATTTCTCTAAAACATATATTGACCCGGTAGAAAGTCTTTGAAAAAGATTGAATTTATTAGTATATATATATATATATATATATATATATATATATATATATATATATATATATATATATATATATATATATATATATTATGATTTTCATGTTCTCGCGGAGAGAATCTAGTTGTCTGGTTTCCCGGATTTGTATCCGCGTATGTGATTCGTCTTCGTTGACGTCTGCTCGACGTTTCGGCAACATCACTTATGCCATCTTCAGGATGCTCTTCTTGAATACACTGAACTTCAGTTCAGTATATTCACTCCGACCAAGAAGAGCTACCTGAAGATGGCAAATGTGATTTTGCCGAAACGTCGAGCAGACTTCAACGAAGACGAAGCCCATACGCGGATACAAACCCGGGAAACCAGACAACCATATATATATATATATATATATATATATATATATATATATATATATATATATATCTTTAAATCTAAACCTATTGTATCGGGTGTTCAACAGGGATCTATTTTGGGCCCTTTATTGTTTCTATTATATACGGATCTACCAAATGTTGTATCTGATTGTACAATGCAGCTGTATGCTGATGACACTCCATTGATTCATTGCTTCGACCCATCCAATGTTCCGGCTGCAAACGATTCCATAAATAAGGATCTAACTTCGATATCTCAATTCTCAAGAGCACACAATTTAACCATAAATCCATCAAAGACAACCGCACTTCTGTTTTGTAGTAGGTATAAGAGACCAGATACTCAGAATTTGATACAGCTTGAGTTGGATGGCGTTGAGATCAACTTGTCAGACCAAGCAAAAAATTTAGGACTGATTATAGACCATAAACTAAGATTTAAAGGTCATATTAGTTCACTTCTTCAGAAGTATTACATGAGAATGCGTATGCTTTATGTCAACAAGCACATACTGAATTTCAAAATGCGTAAAAAGCTAACCGAAACTTTGGTTCTTTCAGTTTTGAATTATTGTATTGTTTACTACCCTTGTCTCAATTGCAACCGCATTCAAAATACATGTTGTAGATTTATTTTCGACCGAGGGAGATATGATCACATTACACCTTGTTTCTCGCAAATTGGATGGTTAAAAATTAATCACGCCTTTGAGTTGAATTTTCTTGTCTTCATATATCGTTTCATCAGGTCTAAAGCTCCTTCTTACTTGTACAAAAAAATCTCTTTCAGAAAATCAGTTCATAATGTCAACACCCGACATAATACTGTGACAATGCCACAGCATTCCTCTGCCATGTTCGAGCGCTGCTTTACTTATAATTTAGTAAAGTACTACAACTCTTTTGTGTTCACTATGTCTATTTCTTCATTGTCTAGATATCGGCATACTCTTAGGGACTTACTTTTGGCCAGGCAATGAAAATGATAATGATGATATGTATGTTACTATCTCTGTACATGTTGGAGTTTCATCTCCTGTTGGTTTTTAGTATTAATTTTTCTTGTAGTGTTCTTAGGATGTTTATTTTATTTTATATCTAATTTACGTGTTAACCAGGTAGGTTATGAGTTAAAGAGTAGCTTTAAGCTAATCTTCGCCTGCCTGGGCAAATGCTGTGTATACACATTTGTGAAATAAAGTCATTTTATTATTATTATTATATATATATATATATATATATATATATATATCACAAAATACTTAAGTCTTTCTGATTTGTTGATTATGAAAACATATATTTGTTATTGTAGTATTTTTATATCCGTTTGTTGCATCGAAAACACTGCACATTCAGATATAAAAATCATTTACTTGCCTTTGTTCTACTTGCTCGATCCGCTGTTCCTGGTCTTCTTGCCTTAAAACATTTTTGATGTTACTCTAATTTTTTATTTTACTAACCAAATTTAGTCTTTATCTTCTGCTTCAAATCGCTGAAAAAATATTTTCTAGTAACTTTTCTGGTTTACATAATAATGGCTCTGTTCTTATTCTGGTGTAGATCTCAATCAAACGATAAGACTGAAAAATCAGCACCACCAAGCCGTGGAAAGAAACGCAATAGCGGTGGCTTGGGAGGCAATTCAAATAGTGCTCATATGGGCCATAACTCAAACTCTAGCCTGACAACCAGTCGAAGAGCTAGTAGATCACAACATAATGTTTCTCCTCCTCCGCCTCCAAAAAGTACTCCTCATACTCAACAGCCAGGAGCATTCGCTAGTATTAGCCAGAACCAAATGAAGAATTCTCCACCTAGTAGTCCCAGTTCGGAGAGTCTAGGAGCACCGCCCCCCACGAATAGGAATAAAACGAAGGGAAGAAAAAGTATTCCTTCAAATATAACGCCTGGTTCTAGTAGGGATAGCAAAGACATAAAGTTGTAAGTTTTCTTTCTATTCAGTATTCTAATGGTTATACATGCAACTAGTGCTTAATTTTTTTGTAGACAAGATTGACTGTATTAACTCTCTGAGTGCGTACCATTTTGTAAATAAAAATAGAGTCTTTATGCAATTGTATATCAAGATCTGGCAATTTTCGTCATACTGAATCGATATAAATTTTTAAGTTTCTACTGCAGAAACTTATTTTCATGTGGTGTTTTTTAATTCCTTGTAAAAAATGGAAAATGATATTTTTTGAACTAATAATTACTTTTCTTTGCATTGAAGAATATTTAGCTTAGGGGCCATCCATAAATTACGTCACACGTTTAGGGGGAGGGAGGGGGTCGGCGAAGTGTGACATTATGTGACAAGGGGGAGGGAGGGGTCCTGAATTTCGTAACGTCACATTTGAAAATCTATTAGTCCAGGGACTAATAGAGTTTATTAAGTTTGTATCTTTAATCAATATAATTCTATTAATATTTTTTGTTTTGTTAATTTCTTTGATTAACAAAGTCAATTGTTTTTTGTTTTAAATTTTTTAATCAATATAATAAATCGTTTTTTGTTTTGTTAATTATTTGATTCGATGTTAATTTTATTGAAAACTAATTTAAATGGAAATAAAACTGATTTCGGAACCGCCGTTTTCATTCAATAATTTCCAAATGAAAATTTGCAAAATATGTGACGTCACACTTGGGTGGGGGGAGTCTCACAAATGTGACCAGCTGTGACAAGGACGGGGGGAGGGTAAAAAATCCGGTAAAATTCTTGTGACGTAATTTATGGATGACCCCTTAGGACATTCATTCACACATGTTGCACTATTCCGATTAGTATGTGCAAATGTATTTAATTGGAAATATCGCAAAATATAGTTATTATTTGTGGAAATTAAGGTTACTCAAAATGGAAAATAAACTCGTATCAAAAAGGCCTAGTTATCATTTCACTTATTTATATCTGTATGATTTCGAGAACAGTTTATTTATATATTTTCAGTACAAGGCTTTTTGAAAACTATAATGTAACTGAACGAAAAGTTCTCTACCAATACATTTGAAATATATATTTCATCAAATAGATTTCAGTTGATAGTACCATTGGGTACTGGGTTAGTTGGTGGAAAACATTTGGAAATTTGCAGTCTAGCGAAAGTTTTCAAATAAGTCAAACAAGGTTTTATGAATGAAATTTTCTGAAATACAAAATATTGTATTATTTCTTTAAATTCTAAGATTTTAATATAATTAATTCGAAATTTCATGTCTGATATATATATATATATATATATATATATATATATATATATATATATATATATATATATATATATATATATATATATATATATATATATATATATATAAAAGCAGATAGATCTTGAGGATGCAGTCAAAGTACTGGGCTGTTCTAAAGAAGGCTCTGTGTTATTATTAGAACAGCCCAGTACTTTGACTGCATCCTCAAGATCTATCTGCTTTTTCCTTAACTAGTCAGTCAAGACTACCCTTCGCCTTGAAATAAATATATATATATATATATATATATATATATATATATATATATATATATATATATAAAACAAGTAGAGCAGAATTATCGGTATAGCCCGCTTATATGGAAGCAGCCGTTGACACGTGTTTCGGACTCTTTGGTCCTCATCAGAACGGCGTAGCCAAGCATTGGATTGAAAACTTGGAGATGAAAATAGCACAACAAACGAAATCCCCTGCTACGGAAGACAATCACACATTTGTGGCTTATTGTTTGAACTCTCCGGTTTGGGAGATTTGGTCAAACTTTGCCACGGAGGCGATTAATGCCATCCGCGAGATCTCAGACCGAGTAAATAAACAACAACAAAGAAATTAGTCGTGGCAAAGTTTGACTTGTAGTAACTTTCCTCAACCATGATGAACTTCGCGATTTTTTTTTTTTGAAAATAAATGATTTTCTACTCTTTAATTCGGTTTGCTTTTCAAGCGTGATTTTTCAAAATATGATTAAATTCAGTAGAATTGCATCTCGACGCGATGATGCATTTCGCGCGAAAAATACGACTTTAGTGATGGAGCTCAGCTGCTCATGAGTTTTTAAAATATAAGTATGATAGATATTTTCTTCTATTTTATCAATTCCTTAAATCTCTCATCTTTATGTTTAGATATGTTCTAAATGCGATTCGGTTTATCTTCAATTATACTTAGAATTCTGCCAAGTAGTTAATATTTCTTCTGCTACATAAAAATGCCAGTTTGATTGTATTAAATTACGGTATATTCAATGGAGATAAAATGGCCCATATTACAACACCTGAACTTAACAAATTTAATTTGACGACATAGGACGTGCGTGTCTCTAGGTTGTGATACAACATAGTTCGATTCATCATGACTTGTTAAAAGTTTTACCATCAACAGCGGAATATGTCAAGTTGTTTTTTATGAAGATGACAAACTTCTTTTTTTATAAACGATATTCCAACAGAAATAACATATAAAACCGTGTATTAAATAGTGTTTCCTGCTTTCAGATTCCATAATGGTGTAAATGCTCCACACATGTTGGGAAATCAACTAAATCCTACTTCTAATATGGCGCAAAAAATGTCAGATCATTTGAATTCAGAACTGGAGGCACATAGTATATTCAATCCTATCGAAAACGTCAATCTTGTGGGTCCTCAGCTCCAGCAGAGAGTGACTACTACGGTGAATAAATTTTTATTATCAATATGATTTTTTATTTCAATTCTAACATAATTCTTATACTGGCAATTCCAGGCGCGATGTAATAGCACGGGTAGTACGGCATCTGGCAACAGTGGTTTGTCTGGGATGCTGGGCGGTAGCAGCGGGAATATTCCCCAAACGCTGGATCAGCTTCTAGAAAGACAGTGGGAGCAGGGTTCCCAGTTTCTTATGGAGCAAGCTCAGCATTTTGATAGTAAGCTAATGAGTAGAACCTCTACTGCGTGCAATTTATTATATATATATATATATATATATATATATATATATATATATATATATATATATATATATATGGATATATGTATTTATGCATGTATGCATATATATATATATATATATATATATATATATATATATATATATATATATATATATATATATATATATATATATATATATATATATATATATATATATATATATATATATATATATATATATATATATATATATATATATATATATATATATATATAATAATATTTGGGTATAGCAGCAAGCAAAACGTGTACTCTTATAATACTATATTTCCGATATTTCGACAATGATTATTGTCATCTTCAGGGAAGTGTGTCTTTGAGAATGATTGCAAAAGATGTAGAAATCGAGATACAGCATTATTGATTTCTATAAAACATTATTGATCGAGAACACAAAATGTGATGATCATCAACTAACATTATAAGGTAAAATGGTCACAATAAAATAAAACAAAACACAATTAATTTAGAGGAAATAAACATCGTTGAAGTTAAGTTAAGTTAAAGACTAAAAGAATATAATTATCTACTTCGTCATTACATATTGACTGAAAAAAAAAGAACAAAAAAGAAGTCAATATGTAATGAAGAAGTAGATAATTATATTCTTTTAGTCCTTAACTTAACTTCAACGATGTTTATTTCCTCTAAATTAATTGTGTTTTGTTTTATTTTATTGTGACCATTTTACCTTATAATGTTAGTTGATGATCATCACATTTTGTGTTCTCGATCAATAATGTTTTATAGAAATCAATAATGCTGTATCTCGATTTTTACATCTTTTGCAATCATTCTCAAAGACACACTTCCCTGAAGATGACAATAATCATTGTCGAAATATCGGAAATATAGTGTTATAAGAGTACACGTTTTGCTTGCTGCTATATACAAATATTATTATCCTGATTGTATATATATATATATATATATATATATATATATATATATAAATATATATATATATATATATATATATATATATATATATATATATATATATATATATATATATATATATATATATATATATATATATATATATATATATATATATATATATATATATATATATATATATACAGGGTGTTTCCTAATTGAATGTCAATATTTATGGGGGTGATTTTTGGGCCCATTTTAAGAAAAAAATCTTCATATGAACATATGTCCTAAACGTCTCACCTTTTGAGATACAGGGTGGTAAAGTTTTCAAAAATAAATCATCTATTATTAATATCTACAATCAGTGACACGCCACTGACTTCTCTTAAAATAAAATAAAAATGAAATCTGTATTCAATTATGAGCAGATTTGATCTCTTGAATTTTTTTTAGTCTGACGCGCGAGTTTCATCTAAAAAAATAAAACCTCTGCAAGGTGATATTGTCATATGTATGTAACGATATTGTTATGATCATGCAGATAAACGGTTTTCATTTTATTAAGCGAAAGCCGTGCATCTGATTGAAAAAAGTCAGGTGATCAACTTTGGTGAGAAATGATTGGGAATTTCAAAAATAATTTTTATTTCAGGAAAAATCTGTGGCGTACCATCAATGTCTGCCACAGTAGGCAGGTCAAATTACGTACGAACGCCACTGGTGAAAATTAAAAAAAAGCGATACATAAAAAAATGCCTCTTGATTCATAGTACATGTATGACAAATTTCATTGAAATATCTGAAGAGGTATTGTAGATATTAATAATAAATGATTTATTTTTGAAAACTTTACCACCCTGTATCTCAAAAGGTAAGAACGTTTAGGACATATGTTCATATGAAGTTTTTTTCTTAAAATGGGCTCAAAAATCACACCCATAAATATTGACATTCAATTAGGAAACACCCTGTATATATATATATATATATATATATATATATATATATATATATATATATATATATATATATATATATATATATATATATATATATATATATATATATATATATATATATATATATATATATATTATGTAATTTTTTTCCAGTCGCATCTCTACTATCGTGTCTACATCAGTTGAGAGCAGAAAATCTTCGGTTAGAGGAACATGTCAGTTCCTTGCTACAGAGGAGGGATCATCTCTTGGCTGTTAATGCAAGACTTGCTATTCCTTTGACTGGCCAACCGGCCACACCCCAATCTTCTCACCCCCATACAGGTAAGAAATCTATAAGTGGAATAACATAGCTCTACAGTTTGATTTCATTTCAAAATCCACAATTCACATGCGACTAAATAAAGGCACGATACGCTGATAACGACGCCTGAAATCCGTCGATCTCAGAAACAATCCTTCAATATACACACTCTAATACAGCGATGCACATACCGCTGCCCGCGTGCCACTTGCGGCCCACCGTCGATATTTATGCGGCCCGCGAACGAATTTTAAAAATTTTTCGAAAAACTTCAAAAGTATTTTTAAGTACGTACCATTTTCTTGTTCATGTTTCCATGTCTACTACGTAGGACAGGTATTCTACTCTACGGTCCAAGCATATTGTTACATGAGACTAGAAATCAGTCGAATCAACTATATTACTCGAAAGCTCACGAAAGACATCGGTATTATATACAAGCTTTTCAAGATCGTTTTGTAGACTTCAAAAAAGTTAAACCTCGGTTGGTCAATACCCAACCTACGAGGATTTCCGACAATCAATACTTGTCGGACGGAACGGGAAGAGATTGGTCATTACCCAATCTCAGGAACTTTGTCGGCAATCAATACTTGCTAACGGACAGGATTTAGACTGGTCAATACCCAGCCTGGGAGGAGGAGGAAGTTCAGAGTAGCCAGTACCTCCCGAGAACTGCTTTCTGCATTCTCGGTGCTCGGCTTATAGAGGCAGTGGCTTGCCCTTCGAGTGGAATAACCAGCTTGCGCACAACTAACGTTGGTGCGCGAGCAAGAATATAGATATATATATATATATATATATATATATATATATATATATATATATATATATTATATATATATATATATATATATATATATATATATATATATATATATATATATATATATATATATATATATATATATATATATATATGTATATATATATATATATATATTTATATATTTATATATATATGGTTGTCTGGTTTCCCGGGTTTGTATCCGCGTATGGGCTTCGTCTTCGTTGAAGTCTGCTCGACGTTTCGGCAAAATCACATTTGCCATCTTCAGGTAGCTCTTCTTGGTCGGAATGAATACACTGCACTGAGTGGAAGTGTTATTTGCGTACTTATATATTCCTCTCCTTCGTTGCGCTTCGTTGTGATTGGTTGTTCTCGGCGGCTGCGGCTTCGCGTGATTGGTCCTGCTGGTTCTGCCTGCTACTCCTCCTCGTGATTGGCTGCTTGATTGGAACCTGTACGATGTGCTGCATGAGTTCTTAATGCTGGTTTCCAAATAGCCGAAATTCGCTGCGCGTCATTTCGGGTGTTCAAACAACTTCTTGCTTTCTCTATCTCGATCGCCTCTCTGGTGATTCTGGTGTGTAGGCGCTGGCAGTTGGAAATCATTCTGGTGTTGGAGAAGTCGATTTTATGTCCTGTGTCAAGTATATGTGATGTAAGGGACGACGTAAGATCTCGTTGTTGTACTGCATTTTGATGTTCGGCCCTCCTCACACTGATTCGTCGGTTAGTTTGACCAATGTATGTGCCGTCACAATTATTACATGGTATCTCGTAAACTCCCTGTCCTTCTAATAAAATTTTATTCTTTGGATTCCTCAAAAGTTGGCCAATCTTCTTGTGCGTCGTGAATATAGTATTGATGTTGTTCCGGCGCAATAATCGTCCTATTCGGTCGGTGGTTCCTTTGATATACGGTAGGAGAACTCTGCTGACTGCGGGATCCCCATCAGATGTAGTCTTAGTTTTATTTTCTTGTTTGGCTCTTCTGATGATTTTCCTTGAATAACCATTGGCTTTTAATGCTCCCTCGATGGTGGCCATTTCCCTTTTCTTGTGATCCGAATCAGAAATGGTTCTGGAACGACAAATGAGTGTTTTTGCTGTTGAAAACAGTTGTTCTGGGTGATGGTGTGAGTCAGCCTGAAGGTATCTATTGGTATGGGTTTTCTTTCGATACACGGTGTGGCCCAGTTTTCCGTTAGGTTTCTTCATTATCAGAACATCAAGGAAGGGAAGCTGGTTATTTTCTTCTATTTCCATGGTGAACTGAATACGTTCGTGTTGACTGTTGAGGTGATCGAGGAACGTATATAGTTTTTCTTCTCCATGGGGCCAGATGACGAAAGTATCGTCGACATATCGTAGCCAAAGCTTCGGTTTCTCAGGGGATATATTCAGCGTCTTGGTTTCAAACAATGTCATGAAGATATTGGCGAAAGGTGGTGAAACTCGTGATCCCATTGGTGCTCCTTCGAGTTGTTTGTATCTCTGACCTCCGAAGGTAAAGTAGGTGTTCTTGAGACAATGCTTGAGGAGTTCAATGATGTGTGGCTCTAGCTTCTTTTCCTGTTCCAACATTTCTATGCCTTCTTCCACTGGAATCTGGGTGAATAATGACACTACGTCGAAACTCACCAGAAGATCGTTTTGTTCCACTTCTACTTCTTGGATGATCTCTAGGAAATGCTGCGAATTCTTCACATAAGATTCAGCTTCTTCAACAAGGGGCTGCAGTTGTTTGGCTAGGTATCCTGATAGTGGATGTAGAGCTGAACCCAAACAACTAACGATAGGTCCGAGTGGCACGTCAGGTTTGTGTGCTTTTGGAAGGCCATAGAGTTTCGGACATCTCGATGATTTTTCTCGTGGTATGAGTTGTTTCTGTACTTCTGGTTCTAATGGGCTGGCTTGTATCTTGGCCTTCGTTGTCTTCTCCAAATAGGTAGTAGGGTCCGTTTTGATGGGTTTATACGATGTTTCGTCAGCGAGTATATCCTTCATTTTCTTCTGGTAATAATATATATATATATATATATATATATATATATATATATATATATATATATATATATATATATATATTTATATATATATTAATAACGGATAAATTCAATAAAATCGCAGGAATTTTTTTTTCGGACAAATCCTCGGACACGTCGATTTTTGTTTTTAATATATACAGAGTTTAACATACGTGAGATACCACGTTGACGTCACTTTTTTTAAAATGGAACCCCCTGAATATTATGGTAAATTTAAATTCTACAGATAATCCTGCACAACTTTTTCATGAGGCAATGGATACTCTAATTTAAATGAACCGTTTTCGAAATATTTACGTTCAAATATGTAACCATGTCCATAAGACCTTGGGTGCTTTTAATTGTTGTCGGTTCCCTAGACAATTAAATTACACTTCTGCTTGTCAATATTTGACAAAGTGTAAATTGCTAAAAAGTTTAAACTGTATTTTCAGTCGAAAATATTTACAATGCGTTTAACCGAGACCGTGAGTAAACAAGAACACACAACGAAGTTCGAATAATGTTCAACAATAAATAACCGAACAGAGAACCTGTAAGTCAATCTACAATCAGTCCAATTGAGGCTAAGTGGACAGAGAATGGCGCTGTTAAAGATCTGACCAAACCTGGAAGGCCTGGCGTTCCTAATGACAAAGAACTGTATATACTGGTTTCATTACACACAAATCTGAACCTCTCAAGTATCTTTAGATAACACGATTCATATCTTCTTTATCGGAAACTGTCCTGAAAATGGTATACTTTGCCTTATGTGAATCTCGCATGCGTTATGGTATTCTTGCATGCGGGCACTGTAGTGGGCGTGAGAGAATTTTTTAGCTTGCAGAGGAGGGCTGTACGCGTACTTGCGAGACTTTGCTATCGTGACTGCTGCAAAGGCGCTTTCAGGCACTTTGGCATACTCACATTCCCTGCTCTATTCGTCCTGGAGTGCCTGATATATGCCCGTGATAATGTTTGCTGCGGCTAGTTTGTGTCGGGGCGTTCATGGCTATTACACAAGAGGAAAGAATACAGTCCGCATTGAATATTTGAGATTGAACAGATCGCGGAGCGGCTGAAAGTTCTTCAACATCTTACCTTAATCGGTACAAATACTGCCTGTTAGCGGTTTAAAGAGGACCCTGAGAAGTGTTCTTGTTAGTAATGTGCTCTATGACACAAGTGATTTTTGTAATATCAGTTTCCAGGTTTAAGTTAGGTTTTTATTCATTTTTCCATGTATTTGCTGTTTTGTGTAATTTTGTTATTATTTCATGGTTGTAAATGTGTTGACGTGTGCAAAATGACTTTACATATTTGATTGTGAATTTATATCATATTTGTACATTATAGCACCAATAAATATATCTATCTATATATCTATCATAGATCGACTGTAACAAAATTTTTAATATATAGAATTATATAGAAGGAAAAGTGGCACCAGTATAAAATTCAATTAGTTCAAGAGCTACTTAAAGATGATCCAGACCGCAGAAACGAGTTTTGCCAGACCATGTCCGAACGAACTAATAATAACCCTAGATTCGTAAAACACATGCTTTTCAGACGAAGCAACGTTATGCTTGAATGGAGAAGTAAATAGGCATAATTTTAGATACTGGGCGCCAGAAAATTCGCACCGGTTCAGAGAAAGTCATTCTCAGAATTATGTAAAGGTGAATTTATGGGTAAGGGTTATTAATAACAGAGTAATGGGACCATACTTCTTTGAAGGATCATTGAAGGGAGAACGTTATGACTTTTTAGTAAACGAATTGATTCCAGCACTAGCGGCACTATATCCTAATGAAAATAATCCATACATGCCAAACCAAGCGTTATGGACGGAGCTCCACCCCCACTATGCTGCGATTGTTAGAAGATTCCTGGATTATGTTTTCCCAAACCGGTGGATAGTCAGACGTGGATCAATAGAGTGGCCACCTAGGTCAACCGATCTTAATCCACTACTTTCTTTGGGGTTATGTTAAAAATGAAGTGTATAAAGATAAGCCACATACACTTGATATTATCAAAGATCGCATTTCTAAAGTTATTAGGAATATTTTGCCAGAGACCATTGAAAATGTACAGCTGGAATTTATTGATCGTCTGGGGTATTGCAGAGCTGTCAATGGGGACCACTTCCATAATTTTTGAGCTTTTGAAATATAATTTAGGAATCCATTTATGTTGCAATAAAGTTTTATTCGAACGTAAGTATTTTGGAAAATGACAATTAACCTTTTCCGAAATACTTACGTTCAAATAACACTTTATTGCAACATAAGTAATTTAAAATCAGTGATGTCCTTTTCCTATATAAACTTCTCAACAATATCTATAATTCCCCTGACCTTCTTTCCTCCGTAACTTTCCATGTTCCGTGCCGTCTTCTCAGAAGTAGTGATATGTTCCATATTCCCTTTCGATGCTGTAACTGTTTGAGTAATGTTGATTTGTTCCATCTCACTCAAAATTCAATCAAGCAAAAACTCAAAAAGATGTTCTTGTGCGAATAAGATTTTTTCACCATTTCACTTTTATTGTTTCACTATATTTTAGTTTACTTTATTTTTTATTGTATCAAGATATTTTTATTTTTTCTTTTAATTTAGTTACTTTTCTTCTTTTTATAAAAGTCAATTGTTCACTATGACACACTTTGTATTTTCAAGTAGTGGGTACTGTGTTGGGTGGTTATCACCTGTTTGTAGTCCTAATTGCCTAAATAAATAAATAAGTATTTCAACAATAACTTTAGAAATGCGATATTTGATGATATCAAGTGTACGTGGCTTATCTTTATACACTTCATTTTTAACATAACCCCAAAGAAAGTAGTCCAGTGGATTAAGGTCGGTTGACCTAGGTGGCCACTCTATTGATCCACGTCTGACTATCCACCGGTTTGGGAAAACATGATCCAGGAATCTTCTAACAATCGCAGCATAGTGGGGTGGAGCTCCGTCCTTTCGAAACTATAACGCTTGGTTTGGCATGTATGGATTATTTTCATTAGGATATAGTGCCGCTAGTGCTGGAATCAATTCGTTTACTAAAAAGTCATAACGTTCTCCCTTCAATGATCCTTCAAAGAAGTATGGTCCCATTAGTCTGTTATTAATAACCCTTACCCATAAATTCAACTTTACATAATTCTGAGAATGACTTTCTCTGAACCGGTGTGGATTTTCTGGCGCCCAGTATCTAAAATTATGCCTATTTACTTCTCCATTCAAGCAAAACGTTGCTTCGTCTGAAAAGCATATGTGTTTTACGAATCTAGGGTTATTATTAGTTCGTTCGGCCATGGTCTGGCAAAACTCGTTTCTGCGTTATATATATATATATATATATATATATATATATATATATATATATATATATATATATAATATGATTTTCTTTTTCAGTTAACAATATTCACCCTGCTGTCGCTGCAGCACACAGTGACGTTCCTCGTTCCAGGCATAGCACAGGTAGTGCTAGTTATCCTGCCCATCCACAGGGATCTAACGCTGATGTTCCAGTTGAAAATGGCCTACCACCTGACCCGAGTCAAGCATACTCTACCCACCATCGAAGTCCAGCGCCTGGGCAGCCTCAACGGAGTCCAACAATAAGGTAAAGTTGTCTTATTTTACATATTGAATATTTGAAGCATACTACCAAATTATCAGTATCTTCTTAAGAAAACTGTTTTCGGCTCTTTTTGAATAGCTGGTTGCAGTTTTCGCGACAGTGCTACTTTTTTGTAAAATTCTCAGTAGGATTTTCATAGCTATTTTGGTTTTTGAGATACAGGGTAGAATTGACAAGTAGTATAACTTTTGAGTCAATAAAATTTCATGTTGAAACACTATGAAGTAAACTATAAGAAAGATGTAATGCCACTAGGAATATGAAGTATCATTTTGATTGTGAGATGATTTATTATTCTCTGTATTTTGTCTTGTCAATTGGCATTGTTTTAATACTTTGACTCCTACAAAAAGTACCAAAAGTAGTTCGGCATCTTCAAAAATCCAACTATTTTACAACTGACTAAAATATGTTTCTCTAAAATGTCAGATCATACAGATAAATATTTTGATGAAACCAAGAAACCAACACAAAAGTTTTGTTAATCAAGCGATTTATTGTATAAATAAAACTGTGTTATAGCCAGTGAAATTTAAGTGACGTATCTATTTGTGTTAGGTATGAAACATTCGATTTTACCTTTATTTGAACTTACAGGAGTGTCAAAATGTAGATATTTATCCAATTTTTCATATATATGAAGTTAGCACTACCACATGCGAGATGAAAGGTGGCATAATGTGATTAATTTGTCGCTTTTTTCAAAAAAAAATTTGTCGCGAAATTATTTTTTTTTGAAACCAATGGTATTGCTAACTTGATATTAAGTTAGCACTACCACTTCTGGAAAACGGTCTTCCAATGATCGGACAAATGTCGCATCTGGTGCATAGTTTGTCGCTTTTTTGTCGTGATTTTGTTGTTAATTTCTCTTTGCACGACAAAATCACGACAAAAAAGCGACAAATTATGCACCAGATGCGACATTTGTCCGATCATGGGAAGACCGTTTTCAAGAGGTGGTAGTGCTAACTTAATATCAAGTTAGCACTACCATTATGTTTATGAAAAAAAATTTCGCGACATATTAAATTTTTGCACGACGAAATCACGACAAATTATGCGCAAGACGAGACTTGCATCAGAATATTAGAAGATGGTTGGTAGTGCTAACTTGATACTAAATTAGCATTATCATCGATTTGAGGAAAAATAAATTTGCGACAAATTTTTTTTTTGCACGACAAAAAAGCGACAAATTATGCACCATATGCGACATTTGTCCGATCATTGGAAGACAGTTTTTCAGAGGTGGTAGTGCTAACTTAATAACAAGTTAGCACTACAATTTATTCAAAAAAAAATAATTTCGCGACAAATTTTTTTTTGCACGACAAAATCACGACAAAAAAGCAACAAATTAATCACATTATGCCACCTTCCATCTCGCATGTGGTAGTGCTAACTTTATATGAGTCAATTTTTTTGTTATAAAACTCGAATTCAACTAGTTAATGATGGAATTCAAGTGGTCCTACTAATGAAAGATTGGTTATAAATATGTAAGGCAGAAAATTATAGTAGAAAACATTGAAAGAGTGTAATGTAGGAATAGTTTAAATAAAGACACAGAGCTTATTGATTTTAATCTATTCATATATCAGGATTTATGAAGAGTTTCTATCCCTCAAATCGGGGGATGAACCGCAAAGTTCACGATTGTATTCATTCCAAGGATTATCTCAGAATTTTATTGTCATCGCCAATTCCTGATGGCGTCAACAAGTTAAGAAACAATGCACGTTCATTTACAAAGAAGATCATCAATTTTAAAACTTGCTTCGTACTACATTTTTATGCTAACACTAGTAAGTCATATGTGCCATACTGACTGAGTTGGAATGTCCCAAACTTTTCTAGAATTAGTTTTTCAAATGTGAAACTTGCTATGAATCATTTGCGAAACCTAGTACATGCCAAATCGAATGGCCGCCCAAAAATAGGCAATTTTCAAACATCAAAAAACAAATTGCATCCCCGTCACATAGTCAAGCAACTCTTCACGTTGAAGATCAAATACTAGAAAGCAATATTATGTTTTATCAAAATCACAATATATAATATTCTCAGAGGCAACGCATAATAATTGTAATATCCTACAACGGATATTGTTTTCTGCAATCCAAAACATGTTTTGTCGAATATGACCTTGATCCCCAAGAATTTCTGAGTTCTTGCAAATTTTAGTCCAATCTCATAATTATGGTAGATTATATAGCTCTTGATAATAAGATAGTGTCATAAATTTATTTTGAGTGGTTCTATGAATACATTTTCCATAATACCACTAAGCAACAAAAGAACTATTCATGATAAACATAATTTTTTTATTAGTTCTAGTTTATGTGATTTGGTAGAATTGAATAATGCGGTAAATCGTTGATTTTTATTTTCTTCATGTGAATCCAAAGTAATTCATAGAATGCAAAGACAGACCAGCAGCATTTCGGAAGCATTACACTGATATAATTGCTTCATTTGCGCAATATCCTGATGGAATATTTTTATGTGTTTAAAAAAGTATTGTGTTTTGGATAACTAGATAACAAACGAATTAATACATTAATTCAACATTTCTAAAACTGCTGATTACTTTTAAATTGGTATATGTATCGGAGGTAGAACAAATTTCATTTGAAAATTTGAAACTACGTTATGGAAATAGAATATTTACAGACAATTGAAATATCGTTATATCAAGGGACAAATAAGAGATACTCTCTGAAACAATATATACCTACTTGGAATCATTATATATCTCACTAAGACACTTGAAATAATATTTGATAACAGTGAACAAGTCGTCAGTACCATATGGAAGATCATCAGATGAACAATTACGTTATAGTAAGTTGGCATATTCAAAAAAGCGTTTATATTTCAAGGAATTATATGTCCGTATTTAAGAGAGGTTAAACGATTGGAGTTCATAGAGATATTACAGATAGAGGCGACAAGCCAGCCTGAAACTTGTCAGCTCGGGTGAAGGAGAGAGAGAATCTGAAGGTTAGGTTAGACTCTGACAGTTACGTCTGTCTATGTTTACGTCTGATACGTTTGACAAGGACAGAAAAACCCTGCGATCGTCTCTCTCTTTCGCTCCCACTGAGTTTCGAGACTGGCGTTGCCACTTACAGAGCGGCCTATGGCTTGTCGCCTCTATCTGTAATATCTCTATGTTGGAGTTACTGTTATGTTCCTATAATTGTTGCCATTGACATTTTAATAAATCCGAAATGTCAAGAAGATTGTTAATTGAACTAGAAAAAGTTATAATCTATACTAAAGTTGAAAATTTAGCTACATCTTATTTTGCTCATCGCATGCGGAGGTCGTTTATTATTAAACAGATTTTTAAATAATAATACTCTGGCAAGAAATTTTTTGAAAATTTTACCAATATCCTTGTTTCTTGCCTTAGTTTTCTGATACATTACTTCAAATATGATAATAACTTTTTATCAAGAAATGCATTATGAACGAATAAGTTGCAAAGGCAGAGACTAGAATATTCAAAAAACAATTATTCGTTCCTATTTAACGAAAAAAATTGACATTTTATAGCAAACTGGAACTGCTTATGTCTTTATGTATGCACTGTCTATCGTTAATATGTTTGTTCTATGTAGTTCTTATTCAACTACTATAGCAAAATATTTATGTGAAACATTATAACCACTTTTTATTTTATTTTTTAGTTTCGGGGAAACAACCCAAAATATTGTGCAAGGCATCTGGATGGATGGCGCTAGATTAGCTCTTGATGAGTTTATAGAAGATACCTCGTTGTTACCACAACCTGGACCTTCTCGCCAACCATGGAGAGATCTTCAATCTAAGACCTTTCCAAAACAGGCTTCTAACCAAGTCAAGCGTAAACCTGATGACTCTCAGGAAAAACGCAATACCAAACGTCGTCGCCGCGATAACGGCCGACTAAAACGGGGTGAACAGAAAGTTGACTACAACAAGTCTACTCTCACCGGTTCACGCCTCATGTACCAGAGACGATCCTATTTGCAATTACTTTGCAATAATACAGGCATCGTCGCCATGTGCGAAACAGTCTTTTCATCAATTGCTTTTCGTGACTTCCGCACTGCGAATAACATTTCAGTCTATCTACTGGAATATGTTGTCCTCCTGGCACATTGGGCTAGACTAGCTTCAATCGCTGTGGAGTATTCTCTCGTCCTACCTGACGTTGAGGAGATCGCACAACTACTTCGCTGTGTGAAAGGACTGCAAATACCTGCAGTTTTGGCTCGGTATATAGAGGCTTTGGGCATTTTAACTATGTCTAACGGTGCTAGAATCATCCCCTGGTTCGCTTCTAGAGAGACCATGCTTAACCGCAGGCTCCACACATTAGATCCGGACACTATATTGCGTATTGCCGATCGACCCATTACACCAAATGTATGGTCGATTGATCGCGAATGGATTGCTACGTGGAATCGAGCTACCACGCGTCCATCGCGATTGGGAATGCAGTTTCGCCCCATTAACTGGGCTGAAACAACAGGTTCGGTTGAGATGATAATTACTCCCCTCCAATCCGAGGAAGTCAATTTCGTCCGACCAACCGCTCCTCAGGTCCTAACTGACACTGAGGCAACACTTGGAGCCGTCTATAACTGGCGTAGCTTTCGAGACGTACAACATTGGCCACAGGACACATCTCTTGTGTGCACTCGCATTTTCTATGGTACCGAACTGTACCCTAGAGAGGCTTGGAGTGACATTGTTGTTAATTCCTTCACATCACCGAAGGACTAGTGTAGTTTGCTAATCTATATGGTTGGGCGTTAAATAAATACACCATATTGCAAACTTTCACCATGATGTGCACTTATTGTACGGTTGTTGTTAATCCAATAGTTTCGTTGGTAAGTTATTCAGTAAGCACAACATGTGTTTTTCATTTGAATCTAAAATGAAAATATGATCATAAGAGTGCTGACAATTTCAAAAGTTGTATAATTACAACTAGCTATCATTGGTCGAATTTGCATTTTATTTTTGACAGGTGGACAATGTGATATTGCCCGTTTGACTATTGTGCAAACTGGATGTCCAGTATTCACTATTGCGCACCTCTTTATATGCATATTTTTAAATCAATAAAAAATAGATATCGATATGAGATCATAAAACACGCACACACGGACAAAAATTAACATTTTAAAATTAAGCATTCATAGAATGAAGGAAATTGTGAATCGTCATATATCATTTTTTGTTACTATGCTTAGAAATTGTTTCTTATTCAGAAGAGATTCAAATGCTTCAATGTGCAACAGTGATATTTACAATTTGTAATGATAGGAACCTTCAAGAAACTGGATTTCATTTGAATTTTGAAAAACGTCAAAATAGGCGAATCAAAATAAGCGCTACGCCGCCTGGTGACAATCAGAATAACTAAAAATCTTGACATAGTTCTTACGTTCTCCTTTGTTTTGTGTTTGTTTTTGTGTGATTTTTTACAAATATTTATTATTTCCAATCATTTTGAAAGCTATGAGTCGTTCGAATCGTTATTGTTCAGTTCCTCAGTGTTCTTCCTGGGAAAAGAAATGTTCAAATGTGAATTTCCATGCTTTTCCTCCAGCTGGTGATAAATATCGTGTTTGTGTAGAAGGGAAAAAGGAATACTCCTAAAGTCTCTACTTTGTGTGATCTAATAACTATAATAGTGCTCTAAACCTAAACAGTTTCACTGGTCTCAATAATATAAAACTATTAGATACAATAGTAAAAGCAGTACAATCTGTTTACAGTGATCAACGGTCAGATTAAAAATCAAACAGCTTATTGTTTTAGTATTGACAAAATTGAAATGTGACCTTACATATGTGACATTATCTCTTTTATTTGGCATTTCACAAGAATTATGCCAAAAATATATTTATGAAATGCTACCCATTATGAGTAGAGTTCTTAGTTGTGTCATAAGATTCCCAGAATATTCTGAAATACAGAAAAACATGCCAAAATGTTTTGAAAGTTTTCAAAATACTCGAATCATCTTAGACTGTACAGAAATTTTTATACAGAAACCAAAATGCCTTTGCTGCAGGATCAGGTTTTACTCTCAGTATAAATCTAATAACACAGTGAAATTCATGACAGGTGTTTCTCCTGGAGGTTTAATTACTTATATTAGTGAACCATATGGGGGAAGAGCATCTGATAAAACGATTTTCCAACAAAGTGACTTAATTTTAAAGTTAGAAAGCTCACAGGATGCTTTTATGGTGGACAAAGGTTTCTTGATAGATGATATTTGTCAACAGTTTAAAATAAAGTTGATCAGGCCACCATTTTTGAAAGACAAAAAACAGTTGACTACAGAAGAAGCATTGTTGAATCCCAAAATAGCAGCTGTTAGAGTACATATTGAACGAGTCAATCAGAGAATTAAGATATTCATCTCATGATCTAACCTAGGATTTCTCTCAATTTGGCTACAAAACAAATGATGATAATCACCTACCGCCTCAATAGCAATGAGAATACATACACAGTAACACACTTGTTCACTAAAGAAGCCTGAAAAGTATTTATATTTATGGTAAAATTATATTTCAAAAACAAAAATAAACACACAACAAATACAACATAAATATTCCAATGTCAATATTTATAGTTCTACGACTGGCCACATTGGCGCTGCATACTTATTTTCAGATGCCTATTGCTTGTATTTATATAATTATTTTACAATTATCATAGTTATGATTTCAACAAAATGATATTTTATAGATTATCTCCAGCCGGGTCCAGTTGCTCTAGCAATACAATAGTCAGGCAAAGTGCGGACACAAGCGGAAGGTCTGCTCCCCGTCCGCAGCCATATTCACATTATCAAGGACCCGGTACATCTTCTCAGCAACAGGTATAATTTGCAGAACCTAATGCAATCATTGTATTTTTAATGTCTGACTATTTGAGATTTTGCTAAACTTATTATTCATTTCTCTTCGTTTTCGAAAAACAGAAATATATTCCTTCGAGAAGGTATTTGCCATATTTTGGTATATCTATTGATTTTTCTCAACGCAATTGAACATGGCTGGGTTTTATCATATACCGTTTCAAGTTTGTTTAAAACAAGAAAATGATATATGATATTTTTGTTGCGTCTCGGATGAATTGAGTACATTGATCTTAGTGACGAAAATATTTTTTTGAAAATAACGAATCAGCAGTGGCACTCCGTGCACTATAGTATTCTACCTGTCGCTTTCTATAATAGAATTCTACTGTAGAGAGCGATAATCGCGTTTGAAGGCAATCTGTGTTAATATCGCCTTCTCTTCGGGTATTTCCGGAATTTCTACAGTAATTTGTCATTTTAAAAGTGGAATAATGATGTTTTCATTTTGAACAAAACTAAATTTGAATTTACTACGTTTATTATCACAAAATATTTTGAAAAATATAACACTGCGATTGCAATTTCGGTCACTAGACCATCATCGGGCAGATTCTTACAGTTCTTAACTCTATCTGCTCGATGATGGTCTAGTGACCGAAATTGCAATCGCAGTGTTATATTTTTCAAAATATTTTGTGATAATAAACGTAGTAAATTCAAACTTAGTTTTGTTCATCATGTTAAATTATCACAGTAACGTAGCGACGGATTCCATCAACTATGTTTTCATTTGATAAACGTCAATTTTTGTTATTGACTATTGTCAATAACGCGCAGACGCTCTGTGCAGAGAATATAGAAAGATTCTAAGCAACCCACAGCTTCAAATCCATGAAGATATTGATCAACTTGGGCACAGGCTTCGTTCCAGAAAACCTCCAATCCAAGCAGCTGCAGTTCTTACCACAAACAACTTTAAACTAGAAGAAGAGTGGACACAATTCTGGCAAAATAGTGCGCCCCCTGATATTTATGACAACCTTCATATAAACGAATCAGTTCCTGGATCCTCACTTCCTAGAAAAACATGGTGCTATCTAAACCGCATCCGTACCGAAACTGGCATCTGTTTAGATTCTTTATACAAACGGGGAAAAACCCAAAGCAACGCTTGCGATTGTGGCGAACGACAAACCATCCATCACCTAGCCTATGACTGTATAAACCGGCAAAGTCACTGCTCGACCAGAGATTTCTTGGGGGCCACTCCATCGGCTGTCACCTGGATCGAAAACTTGGACATTAAGATCTAAAATTGTTATTCTTTTGTTTGATAAAATTGAGTAGATTAAGATACATGTGTTGCCATACGATAATTTAATCAAATAATCAAATAAATTGACTATTGTCAATAATTATGTTTGTTATTCTTATTTTTGTGATTTTGTTGATTTATTTGCTTCAAATTGCGACTAAAGGCGAATTCAAACAACTTCATAACTTTAATTTTCATAATTATAATTGTCGAATGTCACGCCGTCTCGTCTAAAAAAATACTCACAATTATTAGGAACAACACTAATCTCTTTGATACGAGTTTAATTTTTCCAATATGATTAAAAAAACAACTGAATTATTGGGCTAAGAAATAATTTGTAAGTGATAACAAAAACATACATTTTTCCAATCCCAATTCATGTACAGCCTCGTCTCTCGCAACAGATTTTTTCCCATAATTTTTAGCAGTCTTCTCTATATCCGACAAACAGAAAAAAATTTCGTCCTCCAACAGTTTTGTTTATTATTTTGGTAATCATTACAATTAGTTTAAATTATTTTGCTAGCTCTATAGTTTAATAAATAGCTTTAAATCGTCGCCATTCAACAACTTTTATATAAATATGCCACAATAAAACGCATCTCTCACCAAAGTTAACAATTTTATCAGTATTTCAGACATACATTATTTTAATTTATAATTCAAACTAATAAAATGAAAGTTTTTTTGAGAGCTGATGATAAAAGGTATTTATTAGAGATAAAACGGATATCCGGCATATCCGGCCTTGCTTTCACTATCCGGCCGGATACCGAATAGTAATTCAGTATTTGGCCGGATTCCGGATAGTAAAATTCAAAAATCTGACACAATAAAAATGCCGTGTACTTGTTATTGTCACTGTTTAAATCAAAATAATGTCAAGTTGGCGATCGTCCTGATCTCCGCTCACGTGCGGTATCACCCGAACGCGCCCGAATATTTCGATCTTGTTCACCGCGCCTAGATCGCATCATGTAACGCGATGAAGGGCCGAATATCCGGCGCTCCGGCCTCGTAGCTTGCCGAATATCCGGTATCCGGCCGATCCACTATCCGTTTCATCTCTAGTATTTATTTGGTACAACTTACAAAGTTCCCCATATGTAAAAAATAAAATAATATAAATATTTTCGTGTAATCTGGGTAATAATACAACAGTATTGCCCTTTTTTCTCCATTCTTCTACTGATTTTTCACCAAAGCCTAAACTGTTGCCTTGGCTTTTCCATCCACTCTACTGAACCTATTGGTTATTAATTGTGGCTTTTCGTTACATACATCCAGCAATAATTGTCAAATGTGCATATTTATAATTTTTAATAATTATTTACCACTTTACTAACAAACATTCATAATTGATAAACAAAACGAACTCAAAAGTGACAGAACAACGAAACTGTTGGACAGGCTAATTTGTTCCCAAAATAGAATACGACATGTCTATACAGTATACACCTCGCCAGAAGTCGATCGCTTTCGTCGATAGAGTTATTTTACGCGCACACGGAGTGCCAGTGATCAGGCGATTAATAAAATTCTATAGGACACAGAGTCCCGCTTCTGGATTGTGAATCATCAATAAACCTGCGTTAATTTCTCATTTGGCAGCAACATTTATTTCCAAATACAAAAAAGGCCTTTTTACTATAATACGTCTGATGAAGATTTCAATCATATACGTGAGTGAGGGTCTGAGGCCGAACCAATAAAATATTTTTTTATTCCATTATTTACCGGCTTATTATTCATGAAGATGTTTTACATGTTGCAAGTCATTCAGCAATGATTTCTAATTATGGATTAATTTTCTAAAATTGTGTGACGAATAATTTTGTTTCACTTGGTTAGACGGTGATGTGATTGCATCAAAATTTAATAAAGTTTTTTACTAAATAGAAACTTGTTCTTGCTCATAAATAGCAGATAAAATATGCAGCCAGTTTTTATATTATTTGATGGAATATATGTATTTCTAAATATCATATTTTCATCATTTTTAGATGGTTATAAGAAGAGACAACGAAGTACATCATCAAGGATCCAAAACCAGCTGAGAGTATCTTGATCCCTCGTTCACTATTATTCAGTTATTGGACTTGCAGTGACAAATTATCAGTGAATAAAATGGTTGGAAATCAAACAATATTTAGATATATTATCGAACATTTTTGTCTTGATGCCAGAAAATAACTAGTTCATAGATAATATTTTGAAGAATTATTCGAATGATGTATCACATTCAATATATATATATATATATATATTCTTTTCAACAAGGATAATTTTCTGTTCCACATAATATCATACTTTAATTTGGTAGAAAAATATTAAACTTTTAAAATTAATCTTTCTTAATATATACTAATTGCTTAAATCTATCGATAATTTTTTTTTTATTTTTTCTTGTGAAATGGCATAAATTCATTTCAAGATTGTAAACGGTACATATCAACACATTGTTCACTTCTGAAAAATATTTCTAATGAAAAGGTTTATGCGGAGAGAAACATTGGAAATTATAGAAATTATGTTAGGTACACTATACAAGTTTAATTACCTGTTGAATCAAAATCATATGGATTAGAAATACTGCCATTTACTATAATTACTTATAATCGCTTAACTTCGTTTTTGAGTTTGAACTAGTCAATGTTAATAATTTATTTACGTGAACCTAATTTCTATATTTTTCAATATCTGTACATTTTCATTTAAATTTATTATCTAATGATATATCTAGTTATATATATATATATATATATATATATATATATATATATATATGTGTATATATATATATATATATATATATATATATATATATATATATATATATATATATATATATATATATATATCTATATATATATATATATATATATATATATATACAGGGTCACTCACGGTGGATGGTAGGTTAGACGTTTACGGAGAACGGGACATGAGATTATTCTGAAAATTTGGTTTCATGGGTAATTGATTTTGCTCTATCGATCTAAAATAATAGTGGCGCTGCGGCGTTGCCGCTTATACTAAAAAGTAGCAGCAACTATGAAATTTCAAATGAGACACCCTATATATTATTTCATTTTTTGCTTCTCTACCATTTTCCAATTGTTTTTGTATGATACTTCCCTATACCTATCTCCAGAGGTTTTCGAGAAATTAAATGGTTTCCTTATTTTTTTGTGCAAAACATAGCTTCAATTAAATGTTCATTACTAAGGTATTCAGATTCGTAGGACGCTGAAATTTTAGGTGTAGTTTACCACTTATGGGTCAATACTGAAAGCGAAACGAAATTTACTAAACTAATAAAAAACAATTTGCGTTACGTAAAATAACATAACATAAGTGATAAAATTATTTTGTAAACGTACAAATTTTCTCTCGTTTATTGGTTGTCAATAGGTATACATTTTATTGAATTTTCTGCATGTTCTTGCTATTATTTGGTCACATTGACCATGTACAATAAATAACTTCATCAAAACTTCATGAGAATAGTTATTGCCTTCCATTTTGATTGTTTTCCAATCAAATTATCGTTAATGAACTCGCGAACGTCTTATTGTTGATGGACTAATTGTCAAATTTTCATAATGACATCTTTCTTGACATTTCATAGCTACCTAATACAAAATGTGGCTAAATAATCCGATTTTTATAGAAACTTGCTTTTATTTCGGAAACCTGACTTTTTAGGTATAGGAACATGATATATCATTTGAAAGAGATTTCAATTTTCTTTCGAGATATTTAATAATATACAGGGTATTACATTTGAAAAAATGCACTTTTTACTATTTTTGTATTTATCGTTAAAATCGCAAATTTTGAAGGACCCTGTATAATGGAGAACAAAGTCCTTAGAATATTCCTAATATGTCGGAACTTGGTAACTGAATACCTTAGTAATGAACATTTAATTGAAGCTATGTTTTGCACAAAAAAATAAGGAAACCATTTAATTTCCCGAAAACCTCTGGAGATAGGTATAGGGAAGTATCATACAAAAACAATTGAAAAATGGTAGAGAAGCAAAAAATGAAATAATATATAGGGTGCTCATTTGAAATTTCATAGTTGCTGCTACTTTTTAGTATAAGCGGCAACGCCGCAGCGCCACTATTATTTTAGATCGATAGAGCAAAATCAATTACCCATGAAACCAAATTTTCAGAATAATCTCGTCCCGTTCTCCGTAAACGTCTAACCTACCATCCACCGTGAGTGACCCTGTATATATATATATATATATATATATATATATATATATATATATATATATATATATATATATATATGTATATATATATATATATATATATATATATATATATATATATATATATATATATATATATATATATATATATATATATATATATATATATATATATATATATATATATATATATATATATATATATATATATATATATATATATATATTATATATATATATATATATATATATATATATATATATATATATATATATATATATATATATATATATATATATATATATATATATATATATATGTATATATGTATATATATGTGAATATACTATTTTTTTTTTGTTACATATTTTTAGGTAGGTTATATGTTTACTGAATTATACATGAAAATTTCGACGAATTTTATGATAATTATTTTTTAATAATTATAGATTTTTTTTATTGTTTCGACTGTTATTGAAATTATGGCTTCCATTTTGATTGAGGGCATTTGTAAAAGACTTGATAGTTTTATTTACGACTTGAAATTAAGACTGTTAAAACGTTTCATCGAAGAGACGAGAATCGCCAAAAATTAAATTTTCCTATTTTGATATATATATTTGACGTGGAAGTTAGCTAAATTCACTCAACTGCTCAAAAGAAAATGTAAAATAAAACTGCGATGTATTTCGATCGCTTTTTGAGAAGTCTATACTCAATAAAGGAAATTATCAAAATCTTTTTAAATTTCTTCTGTTCTATACTAGTGTTAATCAGCAATTTAATAGAAATAACTCAGGGATATTACTATTCATACAAGTAAGGTTTTCAAGTACTTTGTACTGAATAGTGCTATAGTTTATATCCTTAGTGTTAGGCTATTATTATCTACTTGTTGGTTTATGGTATTCGGAAAAAAAATATTTCTAAGATCGAAATTAATCAGAATTATTTTTTCGTTTAATGAAAAAGTAAAATTTTAATCTGAAATCCACACTAATGTACCTGACTTGTAAGATAGAGATAGTCCGTAATGAAATGTATAAAATTTGCATAATTTTGCTAACATTGATTGCAAATCAATTCTTGATTTTCTTTTATAATTAGTTTTTGAATTATTTGAAAATATCAGTTAACGTGTATGGAAATAATTTTTTATTTGCCAGTAATATGCCATATAAGTTGACCATATGTAACATTTGTCCTTTTTCTGATTCTGTACATACTAGTGATTTATTTTCAATGAGCCATGTTTCCCATAATTGTATAATTTTTGTACAGATTTCTTTATAGCTAATCGAATAATTAATACAGAGAAATCCCTATTTTTAGCAGAATATTTTTGGGATTTTTTGTACTTTTATATTTACAATTTTCTAGAAAAAATATAGAGAAGAATTGGCAGTGTAGATGTTGTATTTAATACACTAAATGTATATTTTGTTTAATTTTTGTTTTGTATAATAGATCTTTGTAGAACTTAAAATATTTCCTTCACTTACCTTCAACATATTATATAATTAAGAGTATGTTCTTTTCTGATAATTATCACTATTTCACAAAAAAATAGCGAATTGATTCACTACGAACTTTTTTCCAACATACGTAAGTACTTAAAGTCAAATCATTTTTCTGGTAATAAATTCTGAAATTAATTATCGCCCAAAATTCAAAAACATCTAACTAATCAATCAATTAAGAAAAAGAATGGATTTAGATCAGTGTTGCACTGAACGAATTCTTATTAAGGTGCATTGTTTAATCCAAGTCACAAGAATAAAACCATTAGCCAAAAGGTTTTATGTTATTTATTTTACTTGCTCTGAAAACTTCTTTAACAATTTTACAGAAAATAAATTTGGGGGCGTTCAAGTATTACGTAACGCAATTTTTGAAGATTTTTGACCCTCCCTCCCCCCTATGTAACGCACCGTAACGTTTTCATGAACCCTCCCTCCCCCTCCCTAAACGATACGTAACACCCAAGTGACCATTTTTACCTAAAAGTCACAAATATGTTGCGTAAAATACCTGAAAGTCGCTAAAATACCTATTTTATTGTTTAAATTGCGTTTTCCTCAATAATAAACAAAACAAGAGATTTCTCACTCGCAATACATGCGTAGGTATATTGTTTATTTCATTGTTATTTAATGAATAATCATACCTACATAATGTAAAATGTTGAAAAAGGCTCAAATTTGTCCTAATAAACTTTTATTACTTCTCTTACATTTAATTATGCCGTTTTCCTGACTTGGCCCTGTCCTAACAGACATTTTTAGCTTAATCCACCATTATTTTTCTCATGCATTATTCGATTTAGCTTATTAACAGCTTTTCCTTTGCGAACCTGCTTATTAAAATGGGTGCGATTAGCAAAGTAGGATCTAGGACCCCAAGATAGTTTTTCGTTTCATGACTTTTTATGATATATATATATATATATATATATATATATATATATATATATATATCTAAATATATATATTTATATCTATATATATATATATATATATTATATATATATATATATATATATATATATATATATATATATATATATATATATATATATATATTATATATATATATATATATATATATATTTATATTATATATATACCTATATATATATATATTTATATTATATATATACCTATATATATATATTATATCTATATACAGGGTGATTCATAATACGTATAAATACGTGTAAATATTAACGGGAGAATTTTGAGCCCAAAATATGAAGATCTAACCCAATTTGCTCATATAAAATATTTCTCCTTACTGAGTTACAGGGTGTTTTATTTCGATTATTAAAAATGAATTTTGTTCATTACTTCAATGCTGCTTGATATTTCTTTATGATATTTGGCAGTAAGTCAAAGTAGTTTGGGACACATCAAATAATAGTAAAGAAGACTTTCTCGCTATCACCAGTGGCGTACGGCAGGGGCACGGGAAGAGTTCTCGTTTCCTAAATTCTAAGCCACTGGCCAGAATTGTCATTTAAGTATAATTTTTCGATTCTCCTATATTTTCTCTGTAAATAAGGTATTCTGTTTTTCGTAACGCTTAGAGCCACTATTTTTCGAGATATTTAACGTTGAACATATGGCTGCACAATTCCTTTGATTTTATGTACGAGTCATATCGGGTTTCTTGTCATACGATTGCATGTATTTAAAATTGAAAAAAAAAATTATTAGGTATTTTTTTTATATTTATAATAATATTAACAAACAATTTTAAAACATAACAACTACAAAAATATCCAGCGCTACATAAAAAAAGTTCAAAATAAATACTTAAATATGAAGATCTTCTTTACAAATTTTGGAAGAATATCAAATTTATGAACAAAACTTAAAAACAATTTACAACAAATGTTTAATGTGATCTCCGTTTACCTCAATAAGTTTATTCATTCTTTCGTTGAACGATTCTTCTAACTTTAAAAAAATATATTTGGCTGATTCGCAATAAAATTAGCGGAATTTACAATTTGCTGCCATAGTTCCTGGCGAGTATTTATTGTTTGGGAGTATACCAGTGATTTCATATGCCCCCAGAAATAGAAAATCTAATGGATTACAATCGGGACTTCGAGGCGGCCACGGAAATTCACTACCTCTGCCAATCCAACGATGAGGAAATTTATTATCTAGATAATTCCGCACTATTGATGTATAATGGGGTGGTGCTCCATCGTGCATGAACCACATGTCTCTCCTTTGGTTAAGTGGCAATTGTTCTAGCTCATCGAAAAGTTTAGTTTGTAGAAAAACTCCAAATACGAATTACCATTTAAATTTTCAGGTAGTTCATATGGACCTAACAAACGATCTCCGAGTATACCGCACCAAACATTAATTTTAAACTCGCGTTGAAAATGTGACTCACAATATAAATGAGGATTTTCAGTATTCCCAACTGTGGCTATTCCTCCCAGTTAAATATTCCTCTCCGTGTACAAGTAGCTTCGTCGCTAAAGATAACATTTTCATAAAAGTTCAGATTTTCATTTTTTTTATTTGCCATCGACTGAGCGAAATTCAATCTTGCAGGAAGATCTCTTGGTAATAAGTTTTGTACTGGAGTAAAATGGTAAGGTTTCAAATTTCCCTTTTTCAGTATTCTAAAAACTGTAGATTGGCTTACCCCAGTCATTGAAGATAAGCGACGAGTGCTAAGTTGTGGATTTTCTGCAATTCTCACTAATATGTCATCTTCCTGATCTACAGAAATATGTTTAGGTCGGCCCACATCACGTTTTGGCTTGAATTGTCCAGTCTCTCCTTATCTTCTAAAAATATTGCGAAAGGTTTGATGATTGGGCTGAACTCTATCTGGATACATTTCTCCATATCTTTGAGTAGCAGCAAGACAGAAATAATTTTCTTGTGCATAAACACAAAGCATATCGCGCATTTCAGTATTAAAAAAAAGCATTAGGGCGCTGCATCTTCACTTAATCTGCTTTTAAAAAATTTATAACAGTCACAATCTTCATAGATAATATTGTCAACAACTGTCAGTTGTGACACCATCCTACTAGATCAAAATAATTATTTAAGACTTCCTCATATCTATTTCCAAATAAATGTGAACTGCATCTATTATGACATTAGACACATGCATAATAATTACTTAATTAACAATTCTATTACAAAAACACCAACATGATTGAAACATAATTAAAATCAAAGTAATTATGCAGCCATATATTCAACGTTGAATATCTCGAAAAATAGTGGCTATACTCCCAAACGAGAAATACTAGCCAGGAACTATGGCAGCAAATTGTAAATTCCGCTAATTTTTTTGCGAATCAGCCAAACATATTTTTTAAAGTTAGAAGATCGTTCAACGAAAGAATGAAAAAACTTATTGAGGTAAACGGAGAGCATATTGAACATTTATTGTAAATTGTTTTCAAGTTTTGTTCATAAATTTGATATTCTTCCAAAATTTGTAAAGAAGATCTTCATAATTAAGTATTTATTTTGAACTTTTTTTATGTAGCGCTGGATATTTTTGTAGTTGTTATGTTTTAAATTGTTTGTTAATATTATTATAAATTAAAAAAAAATACCTAATAATTTTTTTTTTCAATTTAAATACATGCAATCGTATGACAAAAAACCCGATATGACTCGTACATTAAAATCAAAGGAATTGTGCAGCCATATGTTCAACGTTGAATATCTCGAAAAATAGTGGCTCTAGCGTTACGAAAAAAAAAATACCTTATTTACAGAGAAAATATAGGAGAATCGAAAAATTATACTAAAATGACAATTCTGCCAATGGCGTAGAATTTAGGAAACGAAAACTCTTCCCGTGCCCCTGCCGTACGCCACTGGTGATAGCGAGAAAGTCTTCTTTACTATTATTTGATGTGTCCCAAACTACTTTAACTTACTCCCAAATATCATAAAGAAATATCAAGCAGCATTGAAGTAATGAACAAAATTCATTTTTAATAATCGAAATAAAACACCCTGTAACTCAGTAAGGAGAAATATTTTATATGAGCAAATTGGGTTAGATCTTCATATTTTGGGCTCAAAATTCTCCCGTTAAAATATTTACACGTATTAATGAATCACCCTGTATATATATATATATATATATATATATTTCTCATGCATTATTCGATTTAGCTTATTAACAGGTTTTCACTTTGAGAACCTGCTTATTAAAATGGGTGCGATTAGCAAAGTTGGATCTAGGACCCCAAGATAGTTTTTCGTTTCAAGACTTTTTATGATATATACATATATATATATATATATATATATATATATATATATATATATATATATATATATATATATATATATATATATATATATATAATCTTCTGATAATTATTAGCAATAACAGGCTTGTTGAATCTTCAAAAACTCGATTTCATTAAAAAGTTGACGTTTCGCCACGACATTCGTGGCTTTATCAAAACTTTTGAAAAAAATTGAAATTTCTTTGACATTTATTGATTTGAAAAAATTTGAATAGAAACAGACTACTCTCTCGTGGCGAAACGTCAACTTTTTAATAAAATCGACTTTTAATATTCAACAAGCCTGTTATTGTTAATAATTATCAGAAGATTAGAAATAGTTCACAGGCAACAACAATTCGAATAAATAATTATATATATATATATATATATATATATATATATATATATATATATATATATATATATATATATATATATATATATATATATATATATATAGTAATTGTATTGATGGTCAAAAGAAATCGTACGGCATCTGCTTGAGGAGGCGATAGATCAACGGACATAATCGTTAAAAACCCAAAGAAGACAATCTTTGGAAATGAATTTTAACAATATAATGTATATTGTAGCATTGAACTGAAATCTATGTTGAAAAGACAACCTCACAAGAAGTAGTGAAAACGTGCATGATCCTTTGTTTAGCTGACTAGGTACCGAGAGCTTGCTTGGGGTCTAAAAGATTTGGCATCGGCAGAGTGGCGGCAGGAAAGTATCATTTGGAAAGAATGATTCCAATTCACTCCTTAAGGTGGAACAGCAGGATTAGAATGTGCATTTAATTACTTGCAAAAATATTGCGAGTCACGGACGTGAGCTCTATACCATTTTTAGTTTTTCTTTAGCCGTTTTTTAAATTTCGTTGGCAGTTTTTGGCACAGTTGGCAAACAGCTGATGATGCAAATCTTCCTCTTTTGAGAACATTACTGTATGAACTCACTTCTACAACACTGACTACAGCAATGTGCTTCTGTACGTGTTTAAAACACTAAACGAAAACTGACAACGGGAACAAAAAAAAATGACGACGAATACAGTAGAGGTATTCCCCATAAAACATAAACGGATAGGATTGCCAACTTGGGAGAACAGAATAAAACTGACGTACAATACAATCTAGGGATTCTCCGTAAAATATGAACGAAAAGGGTTCCCAATTTGAGTGATTTAAGTTCCCTTTTTTTATTTCTATAAGAAAACAATGTTACGTAGCGCGTTGTTCGAACCCCCCTCCCGCCCATGTAACGCATCGTAACGTTTTTGCAAGACCGTAATACTTGAACGCTCCCTTTGAATTGTAGAGTTAAAAATTCAAATTTATCGTGAGTGTATTAGAATTGCACAGATGTTTTTAGACTGAAACAAGTAAGTAAAATAAAATTCATATCAAAAACAATTCTAACAAGAATATTAAAGAAACTAGCTAATCTATTCGTCGAATTGGTATTCGTTGTTGAACTCTTTATCACTCAACAACTCATGACTTTGATCCTGACCATCTTGAGAAAATGTTCTTGTTTTAATTTTAACAGGAAGATTTTCATGAAATTGATGAAAAATAGGTGGTATAAAAGGTAGAAGCGATTTTTTATCGTTCTTCTTTACTAAAGTTATGGCTCGTTGCATGTACAGAGTTTCACGATTTACCGCTGCTAAAGATGTGAATTTCTTTCCAACGCACTTCTTTATTAAGAAAGTCTCGAGAGTCCATAACATTTGATACATTCTCTCTAAATAATAAAAAAAAATGGTTGTCCACATTTGAATTTGATGACTTGAATCTTCAGTTAATTAACTGAATTTTTAGTCACGTCCACTAATTGAAGCAATACGTATCCTGACAGAAAAAAGTAGGACTTCAGTCACCTTTGTGCTGAACATTTTCATTTTTAATTCACAGCAGTACCGATCTAGTGGTATTTTAAAGGCAACTATTGAGGAGTGGACTTGGATCTTTGTTGCTCTGAAAAGGAACCGTATTGGGGATACCGAATCGAGAATAAAAAAGAAAATCAAAATATTGGTCTTGAACCACTGTTGTTCTGATGCACTCATATATATATATATATATATATATATATATATATATATATATATATATATATATATATATATATATATATATATATATATATATATATATTTATAAATATGTTTTGGGTACGATGTTTCCTCCTTATGTACTTGAAGAACAATTCAGGAACTACGATTCCCGCAGAGTATGTTAATCGGACACTCACGCGCTTTAGTTGACCAGTTACAGTGCTAACTGCCACGAAGCAGGAGTGTCATCACCTATTTGTATTTGGTGCTATGCATTTAGAAACGTTAATCATAACTAACTCCATATTTCAAAAAAAGGATTTTAGATATACACCGCTCTTGCTGATACTAGTTCCTTGGATTTTTCGAAATAGAAAACCATAAATATTGTTTTGTAAAATACAAAACAAAAATACCACTGGCTTCTCTGAACATTGTATAAAATTCAATCACTTCCTGGATTTCAACAAAACCAAATTGTTACATTCAGGTAACAAAGGAAAACGCTTAGACCTTCTTGAAATTCTCGAAATAAGTTCCGCCCATAATAGTCAATTACCCCTTGTAAACGAACAAATTGATTTTCAGGTATCTCCTTTGCTTTTGTCTGTTTTATAAATTACGGTGCAATACTCTCCTGTAGTACCAAGCTAGTTAGTCGAGTATGTTAGGTACGCTGGCTAGTATTTGGGAGGTCTCGGGTTCAAACCCCGGGGCCGACTGGTCTGCCATGAGTTTTTCTCAGAGGTTTCCTCATGATAATGTAAGTCACTGCTTGCAAACTTATAAGGCGAATGCTGGGCCAGTATTAATCCTCTGAACCCTACCCACACTTCCTATGTTCCATTAATATCCCATCTCAACTATCCTTAATGCACTTGTACATACAAGTGTATCCTCTGATCTGGCTGAAGGAGTTAATCCCAAACTCAAGCTGCCCGCCTCCCTGACACATACTTCAGGAAGGAATGAAACACGTGTGTTTCCTTCCTTTTTTCTCCTGTAGTCAGTCTTGATAATGAGTTCATAACTCGAAACATGTCGACTTTTAGTTACTGCTAAATACAGTATCTAAATATTTTTGTATTGTGAAACATAAGCCAAGTGTTTTTATTTTAAAGTTTTTACTTTATTCTTTATGATGTTTCACCAAGTGATGTGCGAAAATTCAATCTCAGTTATATATATATATATATATATATATATATATATATATATATATATATATATATATATATATATATATATATATATACAGGATGTCCCGTAAATAACACGCCAGAGTGACACTGGAGGTAGATTGGCTTCAGGTCAATCAGATTACAGCAACATGACCTGTGTAAAAGTTTTCTGGTTTTCGAGATATTGCCACTCTTATATATTTTTTCTAAGTCTATACCTTTTGGTCATTTTCTCGCCTGTTCTGAATATAAATTACTTCCAACTTATTGTTTTTTTTTCTTGTGCTATCATCTATAGTTGGTTGAGACAATCGACCCATCATTTCATCAAAAACTAGCTCACTTAGCTCAAAAAAAAATTAAGTTGTTTCAGTTCAATTCAAATCCGAAAACATTAACTAATGTTTAACTATTTACTGTGAAAAAATATTGTACGGGACTGAATCAGCAAATATAAGCCATTAAAAAACAATATTGAGAGTAATAAAACCGAAATAATAAAATAAAATAATTCAAATAATAATATAAGATGTCAATTTAATGCCTACTGAAAAGGACCATATTCACTGCCAGGGATCACAGGGATGCAATGGAAGGGATTTTCAATATAGCCTTTCATATTGGTATAGATTTTCTCTACTTTTCTTCACTTTTGTTTGCACCTAGGTTTACACCTGTATGTGGAGTTGTTTATGTATTTTAGAATCGAAAATTCAGTTATGTGCCATGTAGAACCACATCAGATATAGGTTTCTTTTAGTACAGATAAGCAGCTGTATAAAATTGGTAGCATCGGTCTAGAGGCTATGTATATACTTGTCTGGATGTTTGCCTATGTAATCCCTTGACTTTTTCTTGAAGATGTTTCTTATATCTTGTGGTAAAGTGTTGAATATTTTTGAGACTGTTGTTGTTATGAATCTTTCGTTGGCATCTTTTTAATAAAAAGGATTCTTAAGTAGGTTGTTGGTCTTTGCGCGTGTTTCATGGCAGTGTTCAATTTTGTTTATCAACTATTGATTTTTATGGATGAAAACACAACATGCATGAAAATACAAGGATCTAACACTTAATACCTCTTCATTATATAAAAGCATTGTAGGGTACAGTCTCCTTCTTTGTAGTATAATTTTAATTATATAATTTTGAAAGATTGTTAAAGGTTGAAGGGCATTGCTATATAGACCTCCCCAGGCAATAATTCCATATTTCAGAATTGACTCGACCAGGGCCTTTACAGTATATCTAGGAGTTCGTAACTCATAAAATTTGTGAATGAATCTACGCAGTTTTGCTGTAAGAGTGTTTATTTGATCTTTCCATTTCAGGTTTTTATCTATTATGATGCCTAGATATTTAGTTCTGTCATTGCTGTTTATTTCTAGATTGGTGTTTGTGATGTATATTTTCCCAAAATTAGGTCTATTAGCAACCGTTCAAGAGAAGGGGCTACGTACGAAGTTTTTTTTTACATTCAATGAGAGTTTCCCTAACGACACAAGTACATCCCCTGTACATCCCAGGGACGTCCTTCATTTGCTACTAGGACGTCCCAGGGACATCTACTTTCCACCGAAAAGGACACCCATGGGATGTCCTTCTGGTATGTCCCAGGGATATCCCGAAGATATATATATATATATATATATATATATATATATATATATATATATATATATATATATATATATATATATATATATATATATATATATATATATATATATATATATGTGGTACATCCCCTGGACGTCCTGGCATTTCCATTTCCTTGATTCATATAATTTGAAGACATTTATGGAAAATTTGGAGAAAAAAAAATTCTAAGATTCTCAACACAAAACAATTTTAATTCATGAAAGAATGTAACATTGTGTTAAAGTATGATAATTACAGAAAACGATAACCAAAAACTTATCCTATATATATATATATATATATATATATATATATATATATATATATATATATATATATATATATATATATATATATATAAATAAACAAAAAAATAGAAAAAAATTAAAAAAACTACAAACAAAACTCATTCTAAATATAAATTCATCTGATAAATAAATAATAGAAACTAGATAAATTAATCAGTTTAAAATTATACATATATATTTTAGGGTGACGGTGCATTTGTTGCAGGCATTATTGCATCATCTTTTTCTCTGTGGCTTCTCTCCTTGGCCCTTAATGAATAAACTATAAACATAATATTCAGAATGGGTTAACCATATATTATTGCATCAATTATTTGATTCAAAAGAGTACATTCAATATTTTAATATTATACCAACCTTAAATTCAATTTTTTCGATTGTTCAACTACACCTTATATAACTACACCTTATATCAACTGATAAAATTCTTCAAATGCTCACGAAAATGGCCAATCACAAACAATAAGAATGCAGAATGCCGTTGATCTTCTAACAAAGAAAACAAACTTGCGCATTAGGTATATTATGAGGTTAATTTACATTGTTGACAGAACACCAAATAATTCAAACAATGTTGCCAAAAGGAATAATTTTCTACTTGTGAAATGGTCACTTCCCAGAAATGTATGAGATATATTTCATTTTTCTCCATAATTATTTTCCAGAAGAAAAACAAACACTTTCAACATTTCGACGAGTTTCAATGATTCTTATTATATATGTGAGTGGATATCGAGAATTCCAGGGACATGAATGGGATATCCTATGGATATTCCAGATGGGATGTCTTCTGGACAAATTATGCGGGACATCCCCTGGATATCCCAATTATGTCCTTGTACCGCGGTACATCAAAAGGACATACCTAGGACATCCCTGTGTTGTTAGGGATTATTGTAGTCCAACCAATTTTTTACTGAAGATGTACCATATTCAGCCTTTTCTTTGACATGTTGCCATGTGTTTCCCTTCGTATAATAAGACGGTGTCGTCAGCGTATGAAAGAATAGTTCCATTTATGTGCATGTTCAATAACGAGTTGATGTATATTATGAAGAGCAATGGTCCCAAAACCGTTCCCTGAGTTACTCCAATTTCTACGTATTCATATGTGCTACTCTTAAGTCTTATCTTCAGAGCTTGCTTTCTTTGTGATAGATAGTTTTTGGAAATCTCTAGTGCAATGCCTCTCACACCATAGTTTTCCAGAGTTTCCAAAAGTGATGTATGAGGAACAGTATCAAAAGCCTTCGCTAGATCAAGAAAGACTGCAATACACTTGTTTCCGCAGTCTAAATTGTTCTTTATCTGATTAATAAGTTCGAACATTGCCTCATCTGTACTTGTATCTGGACGAAAACCGAATTGTTTGTCACTCAAGATGTTATATTATTCTCGAGAAAGTCATATAAACTTACTTTAAGACTTTTTTCAGATAGTTTTGCAAAGGTGTTCATCAAGCTTATTGGTCTATAATTATTTTGTATGGAATTTTTGTCTCCGTTTCTGTAGATTGGTATAACTACCGACATTTTAAGTTGTTCCGGTATTTTTGCATTTGAAAATATAAGATTTATTATGTTTACAAGCGGTTTTAGTATATACATATGACATGTTTTTAAAGTATCTGCTGTTATTCCATCTATTCCAGGAGAACTGGATGTTTTAAGAGTGTTAATATGATGGATGAGTTCGTTTTCATCAATTGGCGTGAGGAAGAACGAGTTTTTCTTTTGTGGGTACCTACTTATTTTTGAAATTGTGGGGTGCAGCAGGAATTGCGGCCATATCAGTGTAGTATTCATTACAAAAATTAGCCATCTCTTCGTCATCAGTAAAGTGTTCTCCCCTTTCATATAAATATGTCTCGATTTGTTTTTTGGTCGTTTTCATTTGTGGCTTCTTTGACTATGTTATATATTCTTTTCATATCATTTTTACAATTTGAAATCAGATCTGAGTGTAAGCGGATTTGATTGTTTTTATCAATCGATTGAGATGATTTCTAGAATTTTTATATACTTCCTGTCGTTCTACATTATTCCTGCTTCTATTCAGCTGTTTCTTAAGTTTATCCCTGTGATTGATAGAATTAGTAATACCATTTGTTATCCATAGTTTTGTTTATTATTTTCTTTGAAATGTACTGTCTTCGTCAAGGTAGATTGTTTTATCCAAATCGCACTAAGAATGAAATGAAATAAAATAAAAAATAAAACGTAGTTGTAGTTTGGTCTTCTTCAAAAGCTTTTGCGCTATTTCCTGATTGTTATTTAGTGCGGTCAGTGTGGGGTAAATTTCGGAAAATAATAATCAAATTAGGAATTTTGTTCTTGTTTAATGAATCAATGAAAACGTGTACCAAATCGGAATATTATCTCTTCGAATTTACTTTTTAAATATAAACTTAATGTTTTTTTCAATATTTAATACTATGTACCAACAGCCCTAGTAATTTACAAGTATTCACTTCCTAGTGAAAATATAAAAAACATATCTTAGTAACATACATATTTAAATGAAACGTCCCGTATTTTATGCCAAATTGTCTATAGAATATCTATATAAATTCCTATCGATAACTCTTGACGTTTTCAAATAAAATGCACATTTTCATTTTAGTTCAGGGCATTTAGAGCAAAATCGGCCGGATTAAATGAATTTGGCCGTGCAGCAGATATCGAGATGCGGTTTTCTGCATTGTGTTCTGGAAGGTCACAGAAAACGAGTCTATATGGTCTGGTTAATCCGTTTTTGGAAAAATTCCTTCTGGGCCGGAAAATGCATTTTCCAATTGCATCACTACTTGCGCCATTATAGGAACGACGGGAAACTCCTTTTCCCTATTCAAAAATGAGAGCTGTTAGGGGTTGCGGTTAGAGAGGTTGTGATATCAAACTCATTCGAACACCCTTATCTGTTCTCCTTTCAACAAAATTTGACCTGTCTGAGCGTTTTTTCGTTATTCCATCTTAAAGCTCAAAATTCGGAGTGGAAAGTTATGGATGGCCCAGCCACTCGGAAATTGTTTCTCGGGGGTTTCCAGGCCCACCGAACTAGATTCTGGCATTAGAATTACCCGGGGGCGCTCTGGGGCGGCTCTGCGGGGGTGGTGAATTGGGGAGATATTGCAGCGTGCATGGAAATCTCTCCAAACTCGTTACTCAGGGGTTTTCGGGGATGCCGAATTCAATTCTGTCATTGGAATTACCCGGGGGAGCACGGGGGCAGCTCTGTGGGGGTGGTTAATTGGGGGAGAAATTGCAGCGTGCATGAAAATCGCTCCAAACTCGTTATTCGGGGGTTTTCGGGGATGACGAATTCAATTCTAGCATTAGATTTTTCCGGGGTCGGTCGGGGCCCCTCTGTGAGGTTGTTTGGGGGGATGTCAGCGTCCATGATAATCAGACATAAGACTTCACCAGGAATATGAATAATAAAATTTTGATGGAATATTAAATAAATAAATATTACAAATATTATAAAAACAATTGCTTTGGGAGGCTTTTGTGCCTCAAAACTGGATTTGAAAAAGGCGCCAAAGCTAGAGAGTAGAGTATCGTTACCACCGGGACCGGCGCGAACAGAAGTATTCTGTATCGACTGAAGAGAAAAAATATGTTCAGTTCCCGCGCGCAGTCGGCGTCCTGTCACCATGACCCAGGAAGCCGATCCCGAGGAAATTTTGAGCAAAATATCTTGTTCTTCTCAAACCGACTATGGCCTGAGGTGCGGGTGCCGCCGAAGTGGGTTGGAGTGCTCACTTGCATGCAACCATTGCGATGGCAATTGCTCAAACCAAAAAGATGCTTCCAATGAGAACGAGAGTAGTGACGAGGAAGAAGATGAAGGAGGGGAGGCAAATTCAGGAGGGAGAGAAGATGAAGAACGGGATGAAGACGTAGAAGAGTTTGAACAAGATGTTTAGTATTTTAGTTAAAAATTGAAGTTTATAATGAATAATTTCCGATTAATAAAAACTCCTATATGTTATTTGAATGAAGTATTATTTTCATAATTTGTGATTTTTCATCTTCTCCCTTACCATTCATGGACGCTGCCACCCCCCCTTAGACAACATCACAGAGGGGCCCCGACTGGCCACGGAAAAATCAAATGCTAGAATTGAATTCATCCCCGAAAACCCCCGAGTAACGAGTTTGGAGCGATTTCCTAGCACGCTGCCATTTCTCCCCAATTCACCACCCCCAAGCGCCCCTGGATAATTCCAATGACAGAATTGAATTCGGCATCCCCGAAAATAAATTCCCGAGTAACTAGTTTGGAGCTATTTTCATGCACGCTGCAATTTATCCCCAATTCACCACCACCGCACTCCCCGCAGAGCCGCTCCAGAGCGCCCCCGGGTAATTCTAATGTCAGAATCGAGTTCGGCGGGCCTGAAAACCCCCGAGTAACAATTTCCGAGCGATTTTTCTGAGTTTCCAGTCGTTCCTGTAATGGTACAAGTAGTGATGCAATTGGAAAATGCATTTTCCTGCCCAGAAGGCATTTTTCCAAAAACGGATTAACCAGACAATATAGACTCGTTTTCTGTGACCTTCCTGAACACAATGCAGAAAACCGCATCTCGATATCTGCTGCACGGCCAAATTCATTTAATTTTCTCTATCTTCCCTGGACTATTTTGCAAAACTGATTTTAAGAAATGTATCCTTCACCAAATGCTTCAGTCATAATTATATTATACCTATATAATATATAATAATTATATATATTATATATATATATATATATATATATATATATATATATATATATATATATATATATATATATATATATAACCAAAGACTCATGAAATATAGGTTATTTAGAATCTTCCCGGAGTGCCCCATCTAAATATATATATATATATATATATATATATATATATATATATATATATATATATATATATATATATATATATATATATATATATATATATATATATATATTTATTCGATTTGTTGTTGCCTGTGATTTATTTTTAATCTTTTGATAATTATTAGCAATAACAGGCTGGTTGAATCTTAAAAAACTCGATTTAATTAATGAATTGACGTTTCACTATGACATTCATAGTTATTCAAAACTTTTGAACAAAATTGAAAATTCTTTGACATTTATTGACTTGATAAAATTCAATAGAAAAGATTGATCTGTCTTGTTAAAAATTCTTTCAGTCTAATATTAACATTCAAAATTGTTTCATTAGAAGGCAAGGGAAACTACAGAAACCTTTACCTATGTAATGTTCGAAAATAATAATAATAGGGTACTATTTATTTAACAGAAAGAAATTAGTCACGGGAAAATATTAAAAAAGTAGAGCAGAATTATCGGTATAGAACGTTTATATGGAAGCAGCCGTTGACACGTGTTTCGGACTCTTTGGTCCTCATCAGAACGGCGTAGCTAAGTATTGGATTGAAAATTTGGAGATGAAAATAGTTTAATAAATAAAATCCTCTGTTATGGAAGAAAATCACTTATTTGTGGTTTATTGTTTGAACTCTCCGGTATGGGAGATTTGGTCAAACTTTGCCACGGAGGCGATTAATTCCATCCGAGAGATCTTAGAAAGAGTAAATTGATATTAAAAAAGAAAATTAGCTTTGGGAAAATATTAAACAAGTAAAGCAAAAATTATCGGTATAGTTCGTTTATATATATATATATATATATATATATATATATATATATATATATAATATATATATATATATATATATATATATATATATATATATATATATATATATTTAGATGGGGCACTCCGGGAAGATTCTAAATAACCTATATTTCATGAGTCTTTGGTTCTTTATATCCAAGATACAGAGTGATTTATCAATTTTGCTCAGTTTTTCATTTAATCATAACTTATACCTTATAGATATTTGTAATATTTGGTCGGTACTTATATTCTCTGTTAACTCTGGTCTCCACTAACATAAGAAATGGAAATAAGTTCCTGGCATTGCTCTCGCATCTGAGCAACTCTTATAATGGGTGGATGGGCCGCTCTTCTGACTGACTCGGGACTTAAATTTCTGAACTGGTAGCTCAATCGCGATTTGATGATATATACATTCAGTTTTTCGAGAAATCATAAACGCCAAAGTAATTTCAATTTCCTTGATATTTTTTTTTAATTAGAATTTTTTTTTTCAAAACTTCTTTTCTTAATAAATATAATATAATTTTTATGTTCCCTTGTTTCAAGGATCTTAAGATGCAGGCACATATTTGCGTGTAGGATGCTGGCCAGGCCCTAGTGATGGGAAAAGCGGTTCCACACTTGTAACGCTCCAGTAGCGCTCGCTCCTCAAAAATACCGCTCCAAAATAACGTTATTTCGGAGCGAGATTTATCATCTATCGCAACTGCCACTGTCACATTGACAATTGACAGCCGTTTGTGGTTATTTAACAAGCTGAAAAAGAAACGGGGTTTGACGCGTCAATGTCATCGTTTTCCCTGATTCTGTGCCCTCTCACCTTCTTTTGGAAAAGTTTTGATAAAAAAAGGCAGCTTACTAGCCTTCAAGGACAGCACAATCGTCCGCTATTATCGAGGATCAAAGATACATCGAAGAAATTCCAATATCAAGAGAAGAGGATCCTATGAATTGGTGGAAAAATAATTTCCAAAATTATTATCCTGAACTGAGCAATCTCGTCAGAGAGAAATTTGTTACAGTGACATCCGTTCCTTCTGAAAGAATTTTTTCCAAATCTGGACAAATTCTATCAGACAGGGGAAATAGGCTTCAGTCTGGGAAAGAGAAGAGTTTGTTGTTTCTCAACACTAATACAGGAAGCTAATGACAGATGGGAAATTTCCATATAGAATGTGTTTTTATTTATTATAATGTAGTTTTTATTTTCACCAAACCAAAGATTCATGACCTGAGTTTTATTTGATTTTTTACGCGTTTTGATGAATAGTTAATTTTTTCACATTTTTTAGTTTTCTGTAGGTACCTTGAAATACATTTATATATTTATATATATATATATATATATATATATATATATATATATATATATATATATATATATATATATATATATATATATAATATATACATATAATACATATTCGTATGTTTTGTACCTGATTTATTTATTGAATATGATAAAACTTTATTTGCTTGATTGGACAACCATCCGTTGACATTAACTGATCATTACTGGGATACATCTTCTGGAAATAATTCAAATCTCCTGCTAGCTAAATACAATCCCTTGATAACCTCAAATTCTGTGATGAAAACTAATTTTTCGTTTCATGCTGACAGTGACTCCCAACCAATTTTCAGTCGCAGCGCGCGCATCGACGGTATTTTGGAGTGGGTTATTTGGCTAATCGGTAACGCGACGGAGCGTTATCAAAAAATACCGCTCCAAAATAACGTTACACGAATAACGACCCATCACTACCAGGCCCTCCCGCGAGAAAAATCCTATTTCCGCCAATACCGTCAAACTAGCAACTAGTTTGTCTAGACTGTGTTAATGAAATAAGTGGTTATTGCTCAAATAAAATATAATTGATGCATCTCGTTACAGCTCTTGATTACACGGAAAGTGTTATACAAATGATTAAGAAATAGTTAGAACTCTTGAATAACGAAGAGTGAAGATAGAAAGAAGGGTTTGCTATGGTATGCTGAAGGTACTTTAGTGCTAGGAATTGTATCTGAGTAGAGAACGAAATCCACAATAGCTTGCTTAAAAATAATTCAACCTGACTTACGATTAGATAGAAATTTCGGACTACAATATCATTATAAGAGCAGTACAAAATAAATACAATTACTTAATATGTTTTTATTCTAGGCAAAGTAGGAGAATAAATATTGTTATGAAGGAATCTTAGAGGAATAATTAATTATAAATATAATCTTATAATAAAACATTCCAATAATTGTTAAATGAAACTAGACAAAACAAATTTACAGATGTGGCCCAACAGTTTTTACTGGACTCAATACGGGAGTGAGGTTATCTAAACTGACGGTTAATACATAATCATTGGCGAAGTTAAGTTGCTAGCCCCGGTCTGCGGCAGGTGAACCGTTGGCATCAAGCATTCAGTGTACCTACCTGTCGCAATGGAAGGGTTAAAATAATTTTACATGAAATTTTGGCAGCCTTGTAAGCCAGGTAGGATTTAAAAACAGGTCTTTATGTTTTTCTCTTATGTAAATGTATTAATGTAATCAGATAATTAAGGTATTTACTTTATCGTGGATATTACTTATTCTCTATTTTGGTATTAACTATTGTTAGTGACATTGCAGTAGAGCTAAAGATTTGGAATAATTAGGAACGTGTACATTCAAATTTGAAAAAGAGTTTAATAAAAAGTTCCTGAGGCCGAAATTTATTATATAACACTCTTTCTCCAAACATGAAGAGTTAAATTAGGAGGAGAGGTATTCTGGCGGTGTATCCAGAGACATTAGAAATTTTCAGCAAATGTATTTATAATTTTCCCTTGCCCTAGACAATCAGTGATGAACTGTTACCAGGTTCTTTACCAGAAAATATGTTAGAAGTTCATGATACCGTTATTCTCTTAAAACCTGTCGTAGAAATGAAAGACTTGTTTTTTATATAATCCCGAGTTTCACATGATCGTTCTTTCATGAGAAACAAATACTTTCAATTGTGTAAATGGAAAACTTTATATATGGATGGCACATTTTCATACTCTAGCAAATAATTTCTCTAGTTATTCTCTACACAAGACTTTAAAAAGGGATATTATGCCCTCTAGAATACATATTTATCAAAGGACAAAATGACAGTAATATACAAAACCTAATTTTCTTTAGTTATTAATCAAATACTTTTGAAACACCAAATATTTTTAGAAACATTTCAATTTTGCAGATTATTTTCTGGAAAATAACATTATTCATGAAGCTTCTTTCTCACCTAACATGCAGGCTTCTCAGAATCCACTAATGCCTGCAAATCTTTTCATTCAAGGATTAATCTAAAATTAATCAAAAATTAAAGATACCTACTACTGTAAATGCTTAGTTGGCGTTTTCGGAGAATATGTAAGAAACATGTTATTCCTAATATATAAGTGGGATAGATATAAAACTTGTTATATTATTCCTGTCGCAATATAAATAGTCTACTGATGTTTATATTTTTATTGTAGTAGAAGTTGTATCATAATAATATATTAAATTGGTAAGGATTCAACCAAAAAATGTCCGTCTAACATCTCCACGTGTCACTTTATGGCCAAAGTTATTCTTCTATAGGGAAGCTCTCGGATGCCCTGAACAAATAAACATGTCTTCTAACATCTGGGGCGCTAAACATTTTATTTTTTTTGCGAGGGTATGAGCAAATTTTCGTTTACATGGACTTGGGTATATTTAGTAACATTCATCAGCATTTCATCCTGAAAAGGCTTGACAAATCATTGGAAGCAAATCATTTACCAACATTTTATTCTGAAATGTTTCTCAAGCTGTAAAAATTCGGTGACCTTTTAATGACACCTGAAAGAGAGAAATAAATGCATTCTATAAACACTTTTTACCCCGAGGCGAAGCTAAAGGGGTTATAGTCTCACTACAACAAGTTGGTAACTGGCCCGATTTTAAAAATTCCAACGGATATCGATAAAACACATATGATTTCATTAGGGAATTTGAATTACCACTTTTTCCCAACGAAGAATAAAAAAATATAGCGTTTTTACCCCGAGGTGAAGCTAAATTCTCACTACAAAAAGTTGGGATCTGGTCAGATTTTAAAAATTCCAACGGATATCGATAAAATACTTATGATTTCATCAGAGAAGTTTTGTTCCCAATTTTTTCCCAACGAAGAATAAAAAATTATTGCGTTTTTTAGATAGGCATTACGACATGCGCATGCGCCAAGGTCGATATGTACGAAGTCCTACAAAACATGCGTCGAAGTGCTCTGTGTGCCACGGTAACCAAGCGGCGTTGATAGCGGGATAGGATATTCAAATTCGACAGTCAAACAATGAATTTTTTTGCTAAATTTTCACGGATTTTGTTCGTAATATCGACTTATTAATACATTTATTGCAATTTTCCTTCATTTCATTCGTAAAATCGACTTTCATTGTTATTTAATTTATATAATAGGTACATTCAAAAAATATTGACGACATGCACATGCGCCGAGGGGTTTTATCATTCCTAGTGCTACGCAGTAGGGTGTCCTTCATTTTTTGGTTAGTAGTTTCTGGCCTTGACTTGCATCATTGGCCAGCATAATACAACAATCAAAAGAAAAACCTAATAACTAGGAACGCTAAGGTACTCATGCCAATTTTATTCTTCATACACATACATATTTGATTAACTGAACACATGTTTAGAAAACACAGGGATACAACAGGAAAAACAAAATTGATTGTAGCAAAGACCGAATTTAAATCTTGCCTAAGGATTTGATATGGCCATACACTATATGATGAGTTGGAACAAGATTTTGCCCCTTTTTGTAGTGATTTCAGTATTGACTTTGATAATAAGTCGATCGATGTATCATTTACTTCTATTACGTTTTCATATTTCATATAAAAATACCAACGTTTCAACGAATTCATTTTCATTTAATGAGTAGGATTGTAATTCTGAAAACAACTCTTGTTATTTCTCCAGATGTTATTGAATTTTGTTTCGTGAGCAACATAGGTACTCATTTACCTAAGAAGAAGAACTTTTCAACAAGTACTTACAAGTTTGGTATACTTCGAATTTCTCTTGATACTTTATACAGTGTAGATTATATATTTTCACAAATAATAACAAAGGGTATTTCGAATAATAGGAGTAAGTACGGTTTAATATACAGCTGCATCCACATGTTTGTTTAATTTAAATTGAAAGTTGAATGACAAGGGGAACGCATGAGTAGGATTATTAGGGTCGGAGATAACTGTATTCTCACCTCACGCTGTATAAACTGATTTAAAACCATGTGCATTGTATCGCGTGATCTACGAATTAGGGTACACTGAGGGGCAGCTTAAGAGGAGCAAGTCCTGCTATCAGTGTGCGTTGAGTATATAGAAGAATAATCAACACAAATCAATTAGCAATTAATAGGAACATATATTTTCGATGATTCGTTTTGATTAGTAACAACTTGAATGAAATGTAATAAGATATCGAGGTTTAAGACTCAAATGTTAATTTTTCGCATTCGAAGTAATATTCAGAACAAGAATCATTCAGGATAGTTCATTGACCGACCCTAGAGAACAAATTGTAGTAATGTATGGAAATTTGAATGTTGTCTGAATCAGGAATGAAAAACTAATCAATTTTTCAAATATCACAACTATAATGTGTGTTACTGAAAACGAAGAAATTTGGAAAAGTACATAATTCGAAATAAATTATTGTTCATAGTTGAAATGGCCAAATTCGCCGGCAGACGAATAAAAGTTGAGCCACACATATCCGCACCATGTCGGCCTATAAGTTCAAAGCTACATATTTCCGTCAGACGGCCGCATGACGGCCGTACCACGAGCGCAAGGACTATAAAACAATGTACTACTCTTTCTCCGTCGTAGTATACTATATATATATATATATATATAGTAGGGGAGGTGGGGGCACTTTTGAACATATTTATATGTTTTAAGTTACTGCAAATGTTACACGCACTTAAACAAAATGACTTAGGTATTTTACAATAACACAATGTGTCTAATTTCCATGCCCAGTGAAAATTTCTGCATACCTTTAATATTTTGAATTTGTCAGCCAATTTATTGTGTCAGTGCGTATTGTTCAAAGCTGCCCCATCCATGGGGTACATTTGAACAGGGACTGGGGTACAATTGAACAGTGACGTTATTTCAGAAGTTTATTGGGAAAACATTATCTAAAGTTATATTTATTCAAATCTACATGAAATTCCATCGAACCCGACATCCTTTCAGTACCATTTTGAATGAGAACAGACAGCTTCTTAATAAGATCTGTAGATGCCACCATACTAGTATCTTCAATCGTTGGAAAATAAAACTTGTTACCTTTCTTTCGTAAATATTTGATCTTATATTCATCCTCATATTTATCAGTTATTAAACCAGCATAGTGAACAATAGTTTTCTTCGTAGAGAACTTCACAATGACAAAATCATCCACTTCGAATCCATCTGATGGCAAGTCTTGGTCTTCTTCTGTCGAGTCTGACTGGTGATGGTCACCGTAATCATCACCATCATCTGATTCATCATGTATGGACATTGTGTCATCACAAGATGAGGAGTCGGTGTCAGCACATAGAGTCCTTTTTACCTTAGGTTTTTTAGCTAGTACAGCCTTCGCTCTTTTTTTAGCTTCACGGGCAATAGCTTCAGCTTCGATCTCGTCCTTAATAGGCGTATGTGTCAGGAATAAAGATTTCTTCGGTTTGCGACCTTGACGTCGCTTTTTGGTCGTCAAAGATACATTCGGTAGAGGTCTGAGAACTTCTGGAGACAGCACGACTGACTCATTTGCTGATGGTGATGCCGATGTTGATGCAACAGGTTCTGTTATTTCGGTCAGCGGACTGTGTCTTAAAGATCCATCGGTTTCAATATTACTAGTTGTAGGTATTCTTGCAGCAATGAAGTCACTCTCAGAGAATACATTTCTATCGAAAGGCCACATGCCTGTCTTCTGAAAACCTGAAATAATATTTTTGGGAGTAAACGATGTCTGAATTGCAATGTTTGACAGCCCAGCTAAATCGTGAATAGTAATGGCTTTGCCTGCATGAGATATCAGCCAGTCGTGTTGAGCAACCCTTAACGCAGCCTTAAATGGACCCATTATTGAGACGTCTAAGGGCTGCAGGCGATGGGTGCAATGCGGCGGTATGGTGACAAGATCGATCCCATTCTCTTTGGCAAATATTATGGCATCTAATGAACAGTGAGATTCGTGGTTATCCATCACAATTAAAATTTTATCATCGAGGTTACATTTTGTAAACTTTTTGATATGTTCCAAAACTTTTAAAAAGAGAACTTTTGTCATCCAACCACTGGGTGGATTATTCACTAATCCAATACTCCCAGCAGGAGCACCAGCAAGAAAACTGTCGTGATATCTAGCTCGTGGGAATATAAAAACTGGTGGCAAACTGTTCCCATCAGCACTCACGATAGCACACATGGTCACGAGTGCGCCCCTCTCTGCCGATGTAACCTGCCCAACTTGCTTGACACCCTTCTGAGCTATTATGTTTGGTGCATCCACGACTGTCGAGATACCTGTCTCATCTAGGTTAAAGATTCTGTTGGGTCCAAAATTACATTTGTTATAAGCACGTAACAGATTTTTCTTGAAAGTCGGTTACGGCTTTTAGATTAAATCCAGTCACCCGTGCCAGACTCGTATTTTCTGGCTTTCTTAAACTCAGATTTGCATGTCGCTTCATAAAACATTGGAGCCAGTCCACTCCTGCCGTCTTATTAACGTCCCAACTTGCTGGATATTTGCATTTAAGTGCATTTGCATAGTCAAATGCTAGGATTCTTAAATCTTTACATGAAAGACCATACTGAAGTTTTGAAGCTGTCAAAACATAGTTCACCAACATCTGCTCCTGTTCTTGGTCAAACACTTGCCGAAATGTGTGTTTTGATGAATAAACTTCTGCCTTAGGCTGCTTCCTTAATCGATAAAACAAAGCAGTATGTTTAACTCCGTAAACTGCCGCAGCTTTTCTTAATGACATTGTATTGTTTTGTACCGCGGATACCGCTTTGGCCATATCCTCTTCATTGAAAACCTCTTCTAATCTTTTTTTCTTGTAAGTTCTCACCATTTTCGCTAAAAGAGAAGTTTCAAAATCATTCTCCAATCAAATAACTTATTAACATAATTAACTTATTGTGGCTGGGGCACCTTTGAACACTGTTCATCTGTGCCCCTTACGGATGTTCAAAGGTACCCATGCAAACACATTTTTATTATGCGCGATTTATTGGCAACCCTGCAACCACAGATGAATATGAAATATCAAGTAATACTTCCCTAACCTTACACATTTAAGACTCAATGGTGAAATTCTGATTATATTTAGCATATTCTCAATATCACACTATATGTTCATGTATAATATTACAACCAATCAGAGTAAAATAAAGTTTTTGTAGTACTTACATTTCAAATAACTATAAAGCCCTAAAACGTTAGACACTACTTGCTGCAGCTATAACCTTCATTACTACATGGTCTCAAAATAACAGCGAGCATAGAGCGGTAAATTTGAAATCTGTTCAATAGTACCCCTTGTTCAAAGGTGCCCCCACCTCCCCTACGTCGTAATATAGATATAAAGAAAAAACTGTCCTCTCCTTGTTGACATTTCTTCTTAAAAGAAAAAAATACTGGGATGAAAATGGGGGAACTGAGAGTGGATCCATTGGAACTTTGAACGTCATTCATTCGAAAGCACCCTGATTGAGAACGATTTAGGTTTGCAATTGTGTTTGTCGGTGCCAAAGGAATATAATATGGTCGGTGTCTTGCAGTGAACTCTATCTAAAATTGAGCTCACTCGTATCCTGTAATAAAAAATCTCTTTCGAAAAACGTGCCATATCAGAATCCCAGACCGGATGACCGTATTGTTCTCTAGTCCATAATCAATCTCTTCTAGACTTATGTTATGTAGGTTTCCAAAAGGCGTAATAAAGTTTATGATAAACCGGATTGGATACAATAGTAAGAACAACAAATGCACAACATATAACATGTCTTTATTTGAATAGCCGAACTTGAGAATTGAAGATTGAACAGTAAAAAATTTTTCAATACTATTGATTTTTCTAGGGTGAACAGAAAAATTTTGTCCGTGTATCGGAAATGTGTGGCTTTGAACTTATTGGCCGACACACGGCCGTGTCTCGGTATGGGCTCGGTACGGACACGGTGCGAATATGTATGTGGCTCAACCTTTATGGTCAGTTTAAAGAGGCAATAAACTCGACTGGAAAAAAGATTATAACAAGATATTAATAAAATAGATATTGAAATAATTAATTTATTTTAGAATATCTTATCAAACATATTTTCAATACATTACCTATTTCTTAGAGATATTTGAGTACAGATTATCTCGTTTTTTGCTCTTGTTCTAAATAATACTACATACATAAGATAAATATTGAACAAATGTAAAGCGGGAAACTTCACAATGTTCGTACTCCCTCATTTCTTTATTTATTCGTCTTTGATTGTCATGCGCTGACGGCTATTTGTTTTCTGCAGATTTTGTAATTCAGTTTTGAATTTTCATTTACGTATCAATCTGTAAAGTTGGGAGAACATCAATAAAAATTAATATTGAAGGAAAATGCTATTCAATTCTGAATTGAATGCTTTGCTTGCGTTCAGTGACGGATTTACCTAGGCTGCAGCCTAGGGCGGCAGATTTTTAGGGCGGCAAATTTGGTGCCAAAATTTATATACAATTATATAATAAGCTATTTTGACTATTTTTATGCTAATATTTGTATGTATGTGTGTGTATGAAAACCTCTTATAACTTTTGAACATGTCAACCAATCACAATGCAGTGAAATTCGAAAAAATTTAAATTTCCTGAAATTGCAACCGAATTTTCAAAATAAAGGTTTTCTGGAATACCTCTCACCTCTAAGACTACCAAACCGATCAATTTTAAAATTCACTCAGTTCACTTCCTTATATAACTGTGTCGATTCGCCCAAAGATTACACAAATGAGTTGATCCATTCAAGAGATATCGTTGTCGAAAAAATTTTCTAAAATTCTGAAAAACGGTCGACCTTACAAGCCGTTCCTGTAACTTCCCGCTATTTTTTGAGCTAGAAACGCTTGCAAATCTACCTCGTAGTCAATTTTTGAGCTAAAAAAATATGAATTTTGATACCTTTTTTTAGCTCTGTTCGGACAAGAGAAGCTTTTCTTGCTTGAAACGGGTGAAAAATCATCTACGATTCACCTAAAGCCAAGAATAGCTCAGAACTATTTCATACGACGATATAGTCGATGATTTTGCGAATAAAAAATCGCGCGAAAAGGTATTATAAAACTTTCATAACTTAATTAATTGAATTTCATCGTCACCATCAACCGGATTGTTACCAGATAATTGAATAAATTGTTTTCAAACTGTAAGTAGGTAAACGCAATAAAAATTATTTAATTATGTTTATCGAATGTAGGGGAGGGGTGGGCATAGTGACCACCCTAAGGAACATATATTATTTTCCACCCATAAACTATTTTGGAACATTTTATAAATCCCTTTAACATTTAGTATGGTTACTTAGGCCTGATTCAAAAATAAAAAACAACTAGATTTTCAAACTTATTTGTACAAAATTTTGACTTTACCGAAAGCTGTCAAAGTGGCCACTTTAGGCCACTAGGTAGGGCAAAGTGGCCACTGCCTAAATGGATTTAGGTTGTATGGAAAAAATGAAACACATTTAGTTTCAGAACTCAAAACAATTGTATTAGGATTTTGAACTAAAATAGGCATTACTGAAGGTATGTGAAACTATGAAATCACTGGTATTTACATAAATCACAAATAAACTGATCGTCCTCCTCTTCGGCTTCTGTGCAGGCTTCGTGGACCCATTTGAGGCACCCAGAACATCTAATCCAGCCTTCGTTGTCCTTAGTTTGCGAGTAAAAATCACCACAGAATAAACAATCGACGTCGCTGACGTTTCCTTCATCATCATCATCATAGAGATCGTCATTCTTTCTCTTAAACAATACGCGTTTTTCATTATTTTCAATTTTGACCACCCTTTTCTTAGGAGGCTGCTGTTTCTTTTTAATTTCCATATTCCTTAACTTCTTTTTCTTTCTCAATTGCCCTGAGAGTGGCCTTATATGGACTGGATGTTAGAACTGTTGCTGTTCCTTTCTTCCGCTTAGTTTCTCTTTTGATAATCCTATTGACCTTGGGTACAGGAACAATTTCACGTGGAGTTACAGCAAACGAAGTGGACTTCTTGTTTAGTGGACTGTTCACATCTGAAGTTGTTCCTAGGGCACCATCTGATAAAGTGCTGGGAATAGACGGATCAAATGTGGCAAAAGGAAGCCCTAAAGTTCTATGCAACATACATTGCGGGCAAAGTGGACACATTCGCGGGCAAAGTGGCCACGGCTGTGGCCACTTTGCCCTCTAGCACTAGTATTTTCTAAATACAATATTTCACGTGCAACCCGTTATAATATCTACTGTTCAGAACAATAAACTAAAGCGAAACATGTGATGCACTTACCTAACATCAGAGGGTCGAAAAAGTAGAAAATTTTGCGATATCTCGGTGAGCTTGCGTCTGAGCGGCACCAAACTACAACACAATAACAACGGCTGCCGGGCGCGAAGTTGAGACTATTGCTGCGAGGCTGCATTACTATACAGGGAAGAAACCTTCAAGTGGCAACTTTGCCCGCAGTGGCCATTATGCCCACGCTTCCCCTACATTACTTATAAGTAGTATCAACGTATACTTTACCCCACCTTAGTAGTAGTACTAGTACATAATTGAGCTTTTATTATCTATATATTATATTTATTCTAAGTATATTCTATATATCTTTTATTTATACCCAAAAAATATTTCTTGTACAATCTTACCTAAATCGTTGGGTTGTAAAAATAATCTAGGAACGGACACAACATAGTTCACAATCATACTAATTTTTACAGGAAACAGGTAGTGTAATTAGAACGATAGTGCACAAATCATAAAGTTACAATCTCATTGTCGAAAATTGTAATTAATGCGATTGTGAACTAGGGTATCGAATTGTATACGTCGGTAGGGGAGGCAAAATTTGAATAGCCTACTGGCGGAAAATATCTTAATTCGCCACTGCTTGCGTTAGTATGCCCTTCAATGCTTAAAATTTTAATGGAAGAAATTTATATTTGTTTGGAATATAACTGTCCATCAGGTAGTCCAAAAATCTGGTAACTTTTTCGTTCTGAGGTTGTATGGGAATTAACACATACAGACCAAACAAAAACAAATAATAAAATCTCAATCTAAAAGTTTGAAGCTGATTCTGAGCAGTTCGCCAGCTAATTAATCAAAAATTGACAAAATACCTGAAGACAATGCGGCGAGACGTCAGGAAATTTTTCAATTTGCACAGGCGCGTTATATTTTCAAATTATTACTGCTATGATTGTCAATTATCAAAAACAACAAAAAGAAAATTCATTTGAAAATTCGAGTTTAAAAAAGTTTGAAAGCTTTATACTTTATTTTCGATAAAACTGTATAATTGGTCTATATTTAGAATATATCGATCGGGATTGTTTTTAATAATTTCCTCTATGGGTTTTATCCGTTCGGTTAGTATCATGTTTGTTGCTTTTTTTGAGCCATGTTTGGTTTTGTCTTCTGATGATGTGAAAATTGGTTCTGATAATGCAAAATCTCCAGTTGTACAGGGTGGCCAAATAAGCGAGGTAAGCGGCTGTATCTCAGGATCTGTACATCTGGCAACAATGGAATTTTTTTTATTATCATAAAATTGGCTATGAGAAAATTCTGGAAATTATTTTCAAGTTCCGTATTTCACCGCTAGAGGCCGTAACTAAAAATTAAATAACAAAAAAGTCTTTTTTTTCAGAAACTTATATATTAACCTATACTTTTGATAACACTGTTAGAAAGCCTAGAAAATTCTCTATCATTTTGGTTTAAGGCTCATTGGCGTACGATCGATAGTAGGGGTGGGGGAAGCTATTGAAAGTGTAATCATTAAAATCGGTGTAAATTCTAAACCACTTATTCGATTTTAGCAACTCAAAATTTGTTTGCAAGATAAATGTAGCTGTTTTAAATTTCCGATCTTCTTACTACTCTATAGTTCCTAATAAAAGAGCTAGAGGGCGCAATTTGTAATAACTCCATTTTTTTCAATTTTACTCCAAAAATTCAAATGGAACGGTATATTTTTGACATCATATTTGAAAAGAAGATAAAATTTGCAAAAATATTGTGAAAACCGGACGATGACATCTTTGCTCGTTTCAAAGTTATAGCGAATTAAATTTTTTTTTCGCGCCGAGTCAAAACTCATGTACCGCCATCTAGCGTTCGACCTTAGAATGTCTAATTTACGTATGGCAGTCGGTAAAAACAAAAGAAACTTTTAAATAATATTATATGGAAACGTCAAATACCTATTTCTTAGAGCCAGTTTAATTCTTGTCAATTTGGTTTCTGAATATCTTTTGCTCGATTTTTTGTAAAATGCCTTTTACAAATGATGAAGCTGTAGATATGATTGCGGTTTTCTTTGAGTGCTTTCAAAATGCAGCAATAGCAGAAAGACAGTATGCCATTCGGTATTCAGATCGCCGTCATTATGGCAGAAGAATGTTTCCACGCTTGGTACAGCGACTTGGTACGCGATACTGGGAGTTTTAGTCGGCCCAGATTTAGAAGGCGTCGCACTGGAAGAACGGAAGAAAACATTACTAATGTGTTGGTCTACGTAGAATTTAATAGGCGTATTGGAACTCGGGCGTTATCTTTAGATTTGGGAATAGCTCGAACTACTGTTTAAAATATACTAAACGACCACAGGAAAGTAATTGCATTAGCGCACATCCTTTTTAATACACCTTTTCAATATCATTTTCTCCTCAATACAATACTATATAGGCATTTCTTTTTATTTTAAGGCTACACCCCTACCATATAATCCTACACCAAGCCTTAAACGAACATGATTTTGAGCGCAGAATTGATTTTTGTCAATGGATGTTAGAAATGATTCGCGAAAATAGGGATTTTTTGTCACAGATTCTGTGGACCGATGAAGCAACTTTTAGTAGTGATGGCAGAGTCAACAGGCATAATATACATTATTGGTCGGCCGAAAATCCCCGTTGGATGCGAGAAGTCCAGCACCAAGGCCGCTGGAGTGTAATCTTGTGGTGTGGCATTATCGGAATGAAAATTATTGGTCTTTATTTTTTTGATGGCACGTTAACCGGTTTTTTTTTTGAATTTTTTAATAAATGCTTTGTCAAGTTAAATGGAAGTTTTGAAATTGGAAGTGAGACAGACCATGTATTTCCAATTCGACGGGTGTCCAGCACATTTTTCCCGTTTCGTGCGGGATCATATTAATAACTATTTTCAAGGGCGCTGGATCGGCCAGGTCATTCGATTTAACATGCCTCGACTTTATCTTATGGAGTCGTTTAAAAGATATTGTGTACCAAACTCCACCCACAACTAGACATGATATGGAAAACAGAATCCGTGATGCCATTAATAAAATATCAGCTGCTAAATTCGAAACAGCAGTTTCATCCACCCAAAGAAGATTGGAAGCTTGTTTGGAATGTGAATGTGATGGAAAGCAGTTTGAACATCTATCGGGGCATTAAATACCTAATATGTTTGGGTTTAAAATCGGTTCTTTTAAGGACCACAATTTAAATATAAAAAGAAATTCGTTAATAAATATTGTCCTAAGAAAATCATATAAACTTCCTTTGATTCGGTGATACATAAGTTTAAGTAGGCTGCATCTTATTAACAGCTTGAGAAAACAGCTATAGTAATGTTAATTAGACATTTTAAGGCCGAACGCTGGATGGCGGTACATAAGTTTTGACTCGGCGCGTAAAAAAAATTTAATTCGCTATAACTTTAAAACGAGCAAAGATATCATCTTTCGGTTTTCACAATATTTTTGCAAATTTTATCTACTTTTCAAATATGATGTCCAAAATATACCATTCGATCTGAATTTTTGGAGTAAAATGAAAAAAACTGGAATTATTACAAATTGCGCCCTCTAGCTCTTTTATTAGGAACTAGGTATAGAGTAGTAAGGAGATCGGACATTTAAAACAACTACATTTATCTTACAAACAAATTTTGAATTGCTAAAATCGAATAAGTGGTAAGAATTTACACCGCTTTTAATGATTACACTTTCAATAGCCCCACCCCTAATATCGTTCGTACGCCAATGAGCCTTTAACCAAAATGATAGAGAATTTTCTAGACTTCCTAACAGTGTTATCAAAAGTATAGGTTAATATATAAGTTTTTGAAAAAAAAGACGTTTTTCTTATTTAGTTTTTAGTTACGACCTCTAGCGGTGAAATACGGAACTTGAAAATAATTTCCAGAATTTTCTCATGGCCACTTTTATGATAATAAAAAAAATTCCATTGTTGCCAGATGTACAGATCCTGAGATACAGCCGCTTACCTCGCTTATTTGGCCACCCTGTACATGGAGTTGATAGAGGAGCAGATCTTCAAAATCAAAATCAAAATCATTTTCATTTAATTGTTCTTCAACTACAGCATAAAAATATGTCACAAATAAGATACATCATAATAATGTTCAATATTTAAAAGAGTTACTTATAATCTAGTGTTATCAAGACTGATATTTATTGACTCAACTAACACTCAAAAATACACAATTTCACAATCCCAGAGAGTTGCAATTTAAATACTCGTTCACAGAATAAAAAGAGTGTTGTAGCAGCATCTTTTTTAGTTTTCGTTTAAATAAAATTCTGTTATTTCCAAACTTTTCCACTAATTGCAGTCTGTTGAATAACTTTATGCACATTACATGCTGAACTTTAGCCGTCAAAGTTAAGTAATGCACTGGAACTACTAGATTACGTGAACCCCGTGAATCACGACAAGAATTATGGTATTGGGTGAGGAAATCCCTCATGTGATCGACCACGTACAAGATGCAGTTTATTATATATATATATATATATATATATATATATATATATATATATATATATATATATATATATATATATATATATATATATATATATATATATATATATCGATGCAACTGTAAGAATCTGAAATTCAAGAGATCGCGACATGAATATGTAAGAGGCTGAAAAGCAATCTTTCTAAGTATTATTTTTTGAAGCTTCAGAATATCGTGAGCTCGTGAACAATTCCCCCAGCTCATGATACCATAGGATATTGTAGAGTTAACGTATGAAAAGTAGAAAGCTGACAGTTCATGTCTATTTACTAGTTCTCGTAGACGCCATATAATATAATTATAACTAGAGAGTTTTTTCAAGACACTGTCGATATGGGTGTTTTCTTTAAGATTCCAATCCAAATGGACACCAAGGAATTTGACAGATTAGTGTTGTTTGACAGAATGTTTTCCTAGTTTGACTAGAAGGCTCCGATCGCGTTCCCGAGTAGAAAATTGGATTATTGAAGTTTTTGAACTGTTTAATAAGAGATTATTTGCATTACAGTAGTTCTGCATTCTGCTCACATCAGAACTACAGCCCTCAATCAATGCTTGAGTACTATTTTTCGCGGATATACTGGACGCATCATCAGCAAATAAGACCATAAACTCATTTGAAGAATTAAAGATATTGTTAATAAACATTATGAATAGGAGTGGCCCAAGGTTTGATCCTTGTGGCACTCCCAATCCAATAGTCCTAAAGTTTCAGAGATAATCTCGTCCATTGATTTTCAATTCAACTTGCTGACTACGATACTTTAGGTAACTCGATAGCCAGTCTTTTTTTCATATCACTCACTTTTGTTTCTTCTATTACTTCCTTATTGGTTTCTGGGTTAGTTTCTTTTATGTGCTTTGTTGTGTTGAAATTTCCGTTTTCTTCACTTTTAATGGCGCAGTCCTTAGCTAAATATCTACGATTTTAACTTATAAAACATTTTATTGTGTTGTAGCTTAGAAAAATGCGGAATGATGTGTCTTTGCATGGTACAACTATAGAGTCTGGTAAGTCTATTTATTTCTCTGGTTCTATAAATATATGATGCCGAAAGCTCAATATGTGTGCAAACTCTTCTCCTGGTATTCCTACACGTATGAATGTCATTTGAAAGAAAGTAGTTCCGAAGCAGATACTTTTGATTATATTTTCTAATATTTCGTGTGGGGCTGATGGGCATACGTTGGAGAATAAGATTCTTTTCGCTGAATTTATAAGTTTTCGGATGCCAACTTGGTATCGTTTTATTGTAATGACTTTTTCAGTTCTTAAATAATCGACGAGATCTATAGTTTTTGGGCAAATACATATTCTATTATTCGATATTCGCGAGGCCGTTAAATTATGTTTCTTTGTTGTATTTTCTCTGCAGTAGATTCGACATAATCGTCTCGATGTAGATTTACATTAACGTTTAGAATGATCGCCTGCTCTCTTTTAGGAAAAATTACTTGACTTACTACTTCTAAGAACTGTAATGTTTGGGTTCCTGAACTGGATGCTCCTCTGTAGTCAGTGGCTGCCATTCTGTCTTATTTGATTTTGTAGATCTATCAGATGTTATCACTGGTTGATTTTCTTTATCATCGCTTGATAAGATTGAGACACTCCGGGAATCTATGTATAACTTGATATTTATTTCACTTTTCAGGTAATATTGAGTGAGTATTTTTTAAATCTAGTTAGGTACAGCTAGTATTCCCAGATCTTCCTATAAACTTTGATAATAACAACCGACAGCCAGCGAACGTCGTCAAACCTAGGAGAGACTAATTTGGTCAAGCAAACGTCGAAAATTAATGAAATCGAGGTTTGACCAGTCAAACTTCAGTCAAAGTTAGGTATAATAATATTAGATTAGGTATAATAAAATTCTTTTATTTAAATGTTTATTTTTTTAATGTCGTAATTAAAATGAAATATCAGTCGTTAATCTCATATAAATATAATAATATCTATCTATATATATATATATATATATATATATATATATATATATATATATATATATATATATATATATATATATATATATATATATATATATATATATATATATATATATATATATATACATATATATATATTTATATATATATATATATATATATATATATATATATATTATATATATATATATATATATATATATATATATATATATATATATATATATATATATATATATATATAAAATGAAGTGAACTAGGACATTTATTTGAAACTAATCAAACAAACCTCCTAGCGGAGCTGGTTATACGAGTTCACGAAACATCGAAATGCCTCCATATACATTGGATGGTGTTTGTTAGAAACATTAAGTTGTTTATCACAATCAATGGAAATGATAGACAGTCTGTTTCGCCCTTATTTGGGGCTCATCAGTATCATCCATCCATCGAAAGTGATAACCAACCAAATATTTCTAACGGCGTTATATTTTACTTCCAGTGACTATATGGCATATAAATATGACACAGCGCCACCAGTCGGAAACAAATGAACCACATCTTACAGATAGAAGAAAACATGTCGGCAACGAGAACTCGTACGTCCTGACACCCGAAGGTGGTTACTATATTCGCTAAGCAAGAGTAAAGTTGATACATCAATTCGATGTTATTCAACATTCACACGCCGCAAGTAACAAGCGCTCCAATTTTATTCCTTTTACAGGTAGCAAATGAATAGAAAACAGAATTCTTCGTGTTATCGATACACGTTCGTGGCAATAAAATGAAGTGAACTAGGACATTTATTTGAAACTAATCAAACAAACCTCCTAGCGAAGCTGGTTATACGAGTTCACGAAACATCGAAATGCCTCCATATACCTTGGATGGTGTATGTTTTCTAACATACACCATTTGGATTGGTTTTGTATCTGTATATTATAGATTGTTGGGATTTTTCGTGGTATAACAGATACTAAATGACTAATGAAGTTGGATTTAATTTTCTCAACATTTCGACTCTATTTTTGGAGCCTTTTACAAGAGTTTCATCAAGAGTCTGTAAGATAAAATATAATTTATAGCTTGTTTACAATAAAAAGGTTGATATTGAAAATGTACCTCACTACGGATCGTTTTGTTTTCTTTTTTTTAGCTGTGTTAATTTCCAGGTCGTGTGAATGACTGGTTTATGAATCCGAAACAGGTGTCGAGTCATATTCGTTTCACGTGTCTTCGCGTTATGCGCCTTTCTTTTATAATATTTGGGAATACACGGTGCTCAAATTAATTAATATTAATTAAAAGGAAACAGGATCCTCACTAAATTGTATGGGAAACCCATATCCACCGACAGACTCATACACTTTAAATCAAACCATCCCATTTCACAAAAAAATAGCCATCATAAAAAATTATATCGACCGAAGCCTGAAACTGACCTTACCCATTCTTAGACCACAAACATTAAAACAGACAAAAACACAACTACATGAAAATGGTTATCCTCAATTGATAATAAACCAAATAACAAACAAGAAAACTTATGAATTATACAACACATAACAAACAAACACCAAACATAAAAACAACAAAACATCCAAATACACAACACTGCCATACATACCCTCACTATCACAAAGAATAAGCCACATACTAAAACCATATGAAATAAAAATAGCCTACAAATCACAAAACCAGTTAAAACAAACTTACACAAAACTCAAAAGCAAAACACCTCTAATGGACAAGACACGCACATAGTATATGAAATTCCATGCAACAACTGTAATAAGACATATATAGGTCAAATAATGCAACACTTGCACGAAAGAATTAAGACGCATAAATATTCAAAAACACAGATCACGGCACTGAATAAACACAAACAAACAGACAGACATAGTTTCAACTACGACAAAACTAGAATTTTGGCAACAGAAACTAACACAAAGAAAAATCTACAAAATGTAATTAACAACCGTTCAGACGTGAATAATTTGAGCACCGTGTTTTCCCAAATATTATCAAAGAAAGGCGCAAATTTGTTCAGTATTAGTAAATGCAACTTTTAATTTTTAACTTAACACTGCATTTCGTATGATAGTTATATTTACATACAACCTCGTTGATAAGTCCTGAGTAAGGATATAAATTGATATCCGAAATGAAGACAACAAATTCGTTGTGTAACTATAGTTGACCCTTTCTAATTTTCCGAGAAATATATATATATATATATATATATATATATATATATATATATATATATATTATATATATATATATATATAATATATATATATATATATATATATATATATATATATTTAATATATATATATATATCTTATATATATATATATATATATATACAGTGCTTCCATGATGAAAGGAACAAATTCATTAAAAAATTAGGTTTCTATTTCATGTTAAAATCCTCGGACAGGTCGATTAGTATTTTTATTTGGGCAATTTTCGCAATAAAAATTTTGTATACAGGGTGTCTCATTCAAGAGCTATGGCTTTGTCATTAGTTTTTTCAAAGGTAATACCCTGTATATTATTTCACTTTACAATTCTACGATAAATTCTTATCACTTTTTGTGAACATACCATATGCCTCAACTTGATGGATTCCCAGATTATAACGGAGATAGTGGAGCACCTGGAGATTTAAAATGTGGATTAAAAGTACAAAAAAAAATTTAGGTAAACATTGTCATTAAATCTGAAGAATGAAATTTCACATGTACCATCTGAATTCATTCACTGGTGCTGTATAGTCCGCAGTTTTCACGTTTTTAACGCTCCAGGCACTACACTACTTCATTGTTTAAGAAAATGCAATTACTTGAGAGAGAACGTATTGAAGTACTTATGATGATTGGTTTTGGAGATAGGGTGCGTTCACAAGAAGAAGTCTGCAATCTATTCAATGAAAATCATCCTGATCGTCCGCCAATTACTAGATCGACAGTCAGCAAAATTGAATCAAAATTCAGGAGATACGGCCACGTTAGAGATTTACCTAAAGGAAGACCACCGAGAGTATCTGAAAAAACAGTGCTGAACGTTCTACTAGAAACCCAAGATAACCCTCATACATCCATTACTACAATTTCCAATAATTTCAATTTATCAGTAAGGTCCGTGCATAAAATACTTAAGGTAAATAAGTATCATCCCTATAAAATTAAGCTGGTACATGAATTATTAGAAGACGATTTTGACCGCAGAGTACAGTTTTGTGAGCAGATTCTTGAAATTCATAATCAACATCTAAATTTCATTACAAACATAATTTTTTCTGATGAAGCCACCTTTACTTTAAATGGCCACGTCAACAGACAAAACTGTAGGTATTGGGCGACCGAGAATCCTCATTGGATGCAAGAATGCCACACACAGCGGCCTCAAAAAATTAATACATGGGCAGCGATTGTTCGAAATCGTATAGTTGGTCCCTATTTTTTTGAAGGAACACTAAACGGAGAGGACTACTTGAACTTTCTCCAGTTCGAACTCATTCCGGCTTTAGCTGTTTTGTTTCCTAACCCACAAGATCCTGACATACCTAATAACGAGATATGGTTTCAACAAGATGGGGCACCTCCTCACTATTCAATCGCTGTTCGACAATTTCTTGATGCAACTTTTCCCAACAGATGGATAGGACGGAGAGGTCCGATTGAGTGGCCGCCAAGATCACCGGACATAACCCCATTGGATTTTTTCTTATGGGGTTATTTGAAGTCTAAAGTTTATTTGAATAGACCAAATAATATTGATGATCTAAAAGAGAGAATCAGGCAGGAAATAAGACTTATCAGTCCAGAAGTAATTGAAAATGTGCAACGGGAAACATTGAATCGACTTCAAAAATGTCTCGAAGTAAACGGACAACAGATTGAACATATGTAAAAATTAAATTAGTAATTACATTTGTGTGTTTTCATATCGTACCTCTCATTACCCACTATCTCCGTTTCTGGCAATCCATCGAGTTGAGGCATATGGTATGTTCACAAAAAGTGATAAGAATTTATCGTAGAATTGTAAAGTGAAAATAATATACAGGGTATTACCTTTAAAAAACTAATGACAAAGCCATAGCTCTTGAATGAGACACCCTGTATACAAAATTTTTATTGCGAAAAATGCCCAAATAAAAATACTAATCGACCTGTCCGAGGCTTTTAACATGAAATAGAAACCTAATTTTTTAATGAATTTGTTCCTTTCATCATGAAAGCACTGTATATATATATATATATATATATATATATATATATATATATATATATATATATATATATATATATATATATATATATATATATATATATATTATATTTTTTGTATGTTAATGATGAATTAATCTCGATATTGCAAATTGAAATAAGTATATATGTATGGAGCTAAGCTATATTGTAGTTTCAATAAGAATTGGACCAATTTCATAGAGAACGATTACGTAGATAGTAATCAGTACTTCACTACAGAAGGGGATTGATAACCAGACCAGAGTTAATAAAAACCGGATAAAGTTCACGGTGTTTGCATCCCCAATTGGTTTATGTACTCATGATCTTTATCAGAAAAATATCCTATTTAGGATTTGGATTATTCAGATGGATTTTGACGTTCCACTAACATAAAGAGAAAACAATCGTTAAAACATTCAAACAAATTTTTGAACCATATAATGTAAATTTTCTAGTCAAATATTGAGAGATTGTTGTTTGTTCTTTGAATTTCCACTAATTTTGAGTACCTAAATAGTCTAAATGAATTATATTGAGTACCTACACGCGTTTTGTCATAACATTGACTTCATTTCGTACTAAATAATGGTATTGCAAAACAATCTATTTATATGAAAAATTGAACAAAATAGAAGGATTTCGTATAGACACCAAATAACAACAAGCAGTTCATTCAGTCATTGTTAGGTATATTACACAGATCAAGGAGAGGAGAAGGATTCGCTTCAATCTGGTCGTTAACTAGGTTTCCGTAATTTTTATGCTTATTGATCAGGGGCGCCTAGTCAAAGGAGGCTAAGGAGGCTAAGCCTCCTCAAAAATATTCCGTGTATCACTAATATATATATATTATATTGAATAGTCAGCATTCAGCATATTCATATTAATCAAAATCATATTATTTTATGCACCTACATTATATAATATAATTTATTAATTAAGATAGAAGGTATTTACATTTACTGCATTTCATTCATTTCAAGATTTGTGGCAACGCTGCGGAAAGCTTAGAAAGGTATATTCTCAACGTTCATTATGCCGGCCACAGAAAAGCAAACAATGGTGCAAATACTCCGATGAATACTTCATTGCAATAGAAAAGCAAAACACATTTAAATGGCAACACGGATAGGAACCCAGTCTCATACAATGTCGACCATCACAACTATAGAATTTCCCGTGACATCGAGTGAATTTCGTTGGAAATCGTAGTGTGATCGTAATTCGCTAATGGCCGCCGGAAACAGCTCGCGTATTGTGTTAAAATGAGTTTGATTACTGAAGTAAATTTCAAAAATTTCAATGGTGACTTAGTGGAATATTTGTTATCCCATAACTTTAGTGCTCTAAGTTATGAGGATAAAGTTTTCCCTGAATTGAAGAATTTGGTGCAGCGTAACAGAAAACAAAACCGCCGTTTTAATACAAAGAATTATGAGAGACATCCTTGCCTAACCGGATCACAGGTAAAAAATAAATTATTTTGTTGGCAGTGTTTACTTTTTACTAGGGAAAATGTCCCTGTTTGGGGCCGCGTAGGATTTGAGGATTTAATTCTATAGTTGAAAGTGACGAATTTTTCACCGATAAAGTAACTTTAAATACCGCACGCGGATTAATATCTTACTTACAAGATAAGGAATTTATATATTTTTTAAACATCTTTAAATTAATTTTTGAACAAACACAAATAGTTTTTCAAATTTTACAGCACAAGTTTTCAGATGTAATTTACTCACGAAATCGGCTCAAGTTTCTTTTGGAAAAAATTTCAGAATTTCGTGCAGAACTTTATTTAAAAAAACCATTTTCTGTATTTCAAACTACTGATGATACGACTCAATTTAGCCCAAAACGAAAGAAATTCAGTTACGCAGATATGGAGCTTCACTATAAGCTCACTATATTTTATGAAATTTTGGATACTATTAGGGGTCAAATAGAAATAAGGTTCTCTGATTTGAAAGAACTGCATTTCTTCGACTTACTCAATAAAAATTTGTTTACCGAATTTTCGGCTAATTTTCCAGATAACCTTTTGGAAAATTTATGTCAAAAATACACTTTTTTTGATAAGGTGGCCATAAAAAGTGAACTGTGTGTTGTTTATAATGACAATGAAATTTTGGGGCAAAATGAAAATCATGTGAGGACTATTTAATACCTTTTTGATAATGATTTGAATCAAGATTTGCCCCAAGTTTATAAACTCTTATGTCTAATTGTTTCTATCCCGGTGACATCGGCTTCCGCAGAGCTCTCGTTTTCCACTCTTAAGAGAATTAAAACTTATTTACGAAATTCAATGAGCCAGGATCGTTTAAAAAATATTAGTTTGTTGTCTATTGAAAAGGCATTGGTAAAACTTTTGGCGAAAGACAAAAAATTTTAGGAGGATATTATAGATCATTTTGCTAACGTTAGATCGCAGAATCCCGCTAATCTTCAAAAATATATAATAACTTTTTATTTGCTCTCACCAGCTGTTAACAAATTCGTTAAGTAGGTAGGTAGGTACCTATTTTGTGAAAGAAAAAAATTTTTTATGAATAGATGAATTGATTAATTGGCTGAGAAGAGTTTTTGCGAATATTGTAAATAGGAGTTGTAGGTCTCAAGGTAGACACTCGAAAGTGAAAACAAATTAATAGCTTAGGGTGCTTGTTTTACTTTAATTTTCTTTAAATTATAAGGCGGTTGACCTTGAAATCCTAAAAATTTTCGCCTATGGTGTATTTTTTAACACCTCTTGTAGCCTCCTCAAACCAAAACCTCACGAGCCGCCACTGTTATTGATGTAAAAGGATTCTCAATAGTTGGTTTTGTGGAGACTATTTTCGAACTGTAATATATCATAATTGCGATGAAAAGTATGGTTTTCTTGAATAAGATGGCAAGCTTAATTAGAGTCTGTTTTCTGCTCAATACCTACATCTACGCTGATGTTCATGTATTCGAGTTTTGAAATTTCTAATTTACAGTTACAGTTGAGTCTATACACTCCAGTTCTTTCATCTCTATGAATTTCTGATTTGTTGTTTCTAATCAATTTTCCAATGCTATTGTTGGTTTCATATGAAATGTTGAAATTTTGTTTATGAAGAAACAATTTCAGGTTTTCGGAAGGTTTGCCCAAGTATATAGGTACAACGTGCGTTAGAGATATGATCATTTCATTTATGTGTTAAAAGATCTCAATTTCCAAGTTTAAAGTAAAACTAAAAATATAATTGTTTGTTTCTGTCAACTTTGAATATTGTGAATGTGTTTTATAATATGTTTATGCGATGACATGACATGTTTAAATTTGATAAAGGTTAAAATAATAAACGAAACGTTATTAGAAAAATTTCAATATCATTTTTGTTTTAACTGAACCAGAAAACCCAAGAAAAGAATTATAGGCTAGGCATATTAGGATTTTCAGACACAAGATTTGCTATAGTTCTGTTTTTCTTACCCTTTCTGTTTTTTGTGTCGCCGAACACGAATTTGAAGTTTGCTATCAAAAATTTTGCCCGGAACATTGATTTTTGGGCACTTTTCAACCACATTTTTCAGTTTTCGGTCTATATCTCAAAAAGGAAGCATTTTTTTGACAAACACATTCTATACCAAATTGAAGAAGACAAAATTTCCTGCATTTCTTATACAAAATGTTTTTTTTGTAAGGCTAACCATTCTGCCGCTAAAGCGCGCCCAAAAAGGGTCATATTTCCATATCTAGTGAAATTCACCGTTTACGCGAAAAGCGACCTAGCTGTGATACTTAACAATTGCAACAATTTATTACATTATACAATTTATCTTATATTACTAACACAATGATTCTCAATCACTGTGCCGCGGTATTTTTGTGTGCCGCGAAATTCTTAAAGTGTGTCGGTTTGTGTATTGGGATCTGACATTCCAGTTGGAGCTCTATGTCGGCCAGATGGATGAAGTTTTTATTTCCAACTTTAAAATATGCAATTGGATGTACATGTTTTTGATTTCAATTTAAATTCAAAATGCTGCAGCTTAAAGGAGAGTTCTGTAAAAAAAGCCGTTCCTACATGTAATCTTATGAAAGCTTACGACAAGGAAAGGAATTTGAAAGCACACCGAGCCTAGCAGCACATGAACAAGTGCAGAATAAAATTTCCCCTCGTTCTGTAAACTCTCATTTTGTAAACTCTTCATTTTATGGGGTATTTTTCTGAAGTGAGAAATAAATATACAAAAAGCATTAAATTTGACTATACCAGTCCTCGACGCCTCTTAATTTATCCCACATTGTACGATGTCTTTCCAATCTATCACCTTCTCTGTATTTTCTCTGGAGTGAGTTTTCACCTTCATATCGCTTAACAATTTAACTTGAAACTAACATTGTTATGACAAACTCAAAAAAGTTTCTAATCTCACATATAACCCTTGTTCAAAGTCAGATCCCAATGACTGAATAGCAGTTTGAAACCTTCTAAGCATGCCGGAGGAGGAGCGTGGCTCCCAACAATAAAAGGACTCCGCAACAATTTTTTTTCTTCAATATACCTACTATAAATATTATAAATTTCCAAAATTTGACGGCACACTTTAAGAATTTCACGGCACACAAAAATACCGCGGTACAATGATTGAAAATCACTGGGTTAGTCTTCCAAAAAAAAACGTTATTTATGAGAAATCTACTGTTATATAATATAAATTGTATAATGTAATAAATTGTTGCAACAGTTAAGTATCACAGCAAGGTCGATTTTCACGTAAACGGTGAATTTCAGTAGATATGTAAATATGGCCCTTTTTGGGCGGACAAAAAAACATTTCGTATAAGAAATATAGGCAATTTTGTCTACTTCAATGTTGTATGAAATGGATTTGTCAAAAAAATGCTTCCTTTTTGAGATATGAGCCGAAAACTGAAATAAAGTGCCAAAATTTGGTCAAAATGGCCCAAAAATCAAAGTTCCGGGCAAAATTTTTGCAAGCAAACTTCTAATTCGCATTCAGCGACCCAAAAAACATAAAATATGAGATAATCAAAACTATAGCAAAATTTGTTTCTGAGTCCACATTTTTTTGCTAATATGCCTAGCCTATTATAACTATATATATATATATATATATATATATATATATATATATATATATATATATATATATATATATATATATATATATATATATATATATATATATATATATATATATATATATATATATATATATATATATATATATATATAAATATATATATAAATAACATTATATATATATTTATATATATATATATATATATATTTTTATATATATATATATATATATATATATATATATATATATATATATATATATATATGTATATATATAGAGAGAGAGAGAGAGAGAGAGAGAGAGAGAGATGAAATTGAGTTTTTGGTGCCAAGCATCATAAAAGGTCATGAAACGAAAAACTATCTTGGTCCTAGGTCCAACTTTGCTAATCGGAACCTTTTTAATAAGCAGGTTTTCCAACTGAAAACCTGCTAAAAACAAAACTGAGCTCAGTTGCTCACGCGTTTTGTGATGTTATCGAGTATGTATTTATTCATGCAAGGCGGGGCCATGAAATCCAAATATTTTTGTTATTTCCGAGAAACCCTTCATTATATGTGTTTCTTCTAATTGATATTTAGATAAACTATAATATTTTCTCAACATGCTTTTGATATCTGTAAAGAAATAAAGATATACAAATTGAAGTATATTATGCATTAACGATATTATCGTGAAAATATATTATTTCAGAAAACCTGTAAATCAAAGAAATCGATGTGATCTCGCCTGAAACTAAAACAATTAAATTATTCAGATGTGCTCGTACCTCACCAAACCGGAAGCCAGTATAAAAGGTCTCCCTAAACCGAATATCTCATTCATCTAACGCCACTTTAATAAACTACAATTAACTACGCAATTAAAAACCCATATTGGGATCGTAGGTGTTTCAATTTATGACAGAAAATATTTCATTTTCATTATTCATCGGTCCTGGGGATTTTCGAATCCCCTATTAGTTGGTCTGAATTGCGGAAATGGGTGATACATACATTTAATGACATGTCATATATGTGGATGCAGGGGGTCACACAAATTATACCTTCGACCCGATTATGTACCGTCTGTAATCACCTTGTACAGGGCTGGACTGAAAATAAACCATGCGTTACACGCACATGGCTAAAGTGTTATCTATTGTCTCAAGTGAAGCGTCACGTAGTACCTAATCGAATTTAGAAGATGTCACTATAATAATTTTATTTTTCACTTGTATATAATATGTTTATTTCACCTTGGATACGGTTGCTATAAACACACTCATTATGCCCTAGGCCATTATGCCCGCATTTGCGGGCATAATGGATTCAAAACGCCCGCTTATTGTACTAGGAGAAATGAAGCAAATTTTATTGATTAAATACTTCATAATCCTTGTCGTATACGACTCTGGATTTCTCCGGCAATGAATTATTCGCAGCTTTGGCTGCATTTTCTATGATATTCTTGGGTAAATTCATTTTCATTTCCATTATTTCTATAAGACTACACAAAGAAAGCAGCATGACATTCACTGAATATGATGACAAAAATATTCACAAACGTCAAAATATCAACGAATGACATGCCTACTATGAGAAGGAAAATGGATAGGAGCAATGAAACGATTTTAAAATCGCTTTTTCATCATAATATAATAATTTTTTCGTGAAAAATAAAATCTTGTATGCACCGCGTGCGTTACTAGATCCTTATGCCCATCGGGCAACATTCATCCCTCGGGCCAGAGGCCCTCGGGCCGAATGTTTCCCTCAGGGCATAATGATCTATATAACGCACTTGGTACATAAATAACTATTAGAGCCCTATTACATAGAGATGTAACTGAATTCAACTAGGCGTTATATTATGGACCAGAACGAGTAGATGAAATATCAACGCAAATTACGGCGCAAAGTGTATGGCGCCGAGAGGTGGTTCGAATGGAATAAATTATGGTTTCAAAAACCACGCTTCAAGCAAGCCGAAATAGAAATAAAAAAACTCTATCGCAGCGAGCTGCATTAGAAAAGCAGTTATCCAGTTTAAAAAATCTATTCATTCAGTTATGATTTTTGTTCCAAATCCTGAAAACAAAAATTGCGTGTAAACAAGAATCATTTCCTCTCCTATGGGGTCAACCCCCCCAAGCAACTCGTACCAAAAGCAATCCTATCCAATATATCATACGAAACTACCTATTCACAAACTTTCAATCTTATTGCTCCAAAATTTCGCCCTTTATCGTGTAAAAAAGGTTTATTTCCTCCCCCGAGGAGACAACCCCCCAACCAATTCAAACCAAAACCAATCCCATTCAAGATATCATACGAAACTACTTATTTACAAAGTTTCAACCCTATTGCTTCAAAATTGCGCCCTTTATCGTGTAAACAAGATCTATTTTACCCACAAATCCACAAAGGATTATATTTCAACAATTCTACATAAGTTGAACTTCCATGCATGCACCAATTGTCAGGGCAACTCGTGCGATAATGTCGAATCTCTAACAGAGGAAGATGCTGACTTTCGACGACGAAACAGATGTATTACAGTTAGAGCGATCAACAGAAGAAAAAGAAGAATAAGAGGAGGAAGAAGAAGAAGAAGACTGTGAATAATCAGTTCCCTAAAATAATTTATAAATTGCTAGTATTTAACCACCAAATTGTTTTTATATTGGGTGTTGAGATATAAACTTAAGCTTATGTCTCAATCCTCAACCCTAATGATTGTTTTAATTTTATTTTCTTCATTTAAAAATTGAAATGTAAATGAATACAATTATAGTAACTAACAAAATTTTTGTAAACCTTTTATTTGTAAAAAAAATTGCTATATTTCAAGTGGTTGAAAAAGAAGCAGTAAAATTTCGAAACTGGTCAGCCAAATTATTTTGTTTTATTTTGTTTAATCCCCTCATCCCTAGATGATTTTTACATTTATGCCGTATAGTTGGACTAACGGGGAAACGTTAAGAAAAGTCCGATACAGTAGGCAGCGCTTAGTCAAGCATAATTATGGAGAATACAATTCCACTAAATTTTAAAATCGCTTTTTCTCAGAAATGGTAAATCTTAGAAGAAAAAAAGTAAGAACCATTTTTGTAGACAATTGCTTGTTGGCTCTTCTGACCATTGATTCCTATCTTCCATTTTACGCACTATTTCGAGATTTGGTTCATCTCTTCTTGTAGCCTTTTACATATTATTCCTACGTTTCTATGTGTGCTGGTTATGGCAGTATCGTCAGCATACAGGGATAATCTCGTGTTCGTTGTCTTAGGAATGTCGTGAGTATATATCAGGTATAGCAGTGGGCCAAGTACGGATCCCTGGGAACAAAAAAAACTAATGGTATTATAAAACAATCTATTTATATGAAAATTGAATATAACGGAGGGGTTGCTAGAGAAACTAAATAACAATAAGTAATTCATTCGGAGCTATTAGTAGGTACATTGAACAGATTAAGGAGAGAAGAAGGGTTGACTTCAATCTGGTCGTTAACTAAATTTCCGGAATTTTTATATTTATTGATATATAGGGATTCCCAACAGTTGGTTTTATGGATACTATTTTCTAATTGTAATATATTATAATTGTGATTAAAGGTATGGTTTTCTTGAATAAGATGGCACGCATAATTAGGGTCAGTTTTCTGGTTAATATAGCTACGTTGGTGTTCGTGTATTCGAGTTTTGAAATTTCTAATTGTACGTCCTATATAGAATTTTTCGCAATCGTTACAGTCGAGTCTATAAACACCAGTACGTTCATCTCTATGAACTTTTGATTTGTTGTTTTTAATCAATTTTTCAATGCTATTGTTGGTTTTATATGAAATTTTGTTTATGAAAAAACTATTTCAGGTTTTCGGAAGGTTTGCCCAAGTATGTTAAACTGTTAAATACTCTACTTTTCTCGGGTATGAGTGGGTAAACTTAACTGAAATTGCCATTTTGTATTTTTTCCTCTGAATGAGGCTGTCAATCATATTGGGTGAATAACCATTCCTCTCCTTAATCTGTTCAGTGTACCTACTAATATCTCTGAATGAATTGCTTATTGTTATTTAGTTTCTCTAGGAACTCCTCTGTTATATCCAATTTTCATATAAATAGATTGTTTTGTAATACCATAGTTTAGTACGAGATGAAGTCAATGTTATGACGAAACGAATCCATTCATTTTACATACACAAAAATAAGTGTGAAAATACTTAAATATTAATTTTTCCATAATATTTAATAAGTCTGAAATGTTTTATAATCCTTTACAACACACACGCATCTATTTTTTATGAAATAAGACTCATTTCAGCTACATAATCATGAAATAATAAGTTCTTGTACCTAAAGGATATATGACGCTGTAGTGTCTTCAACATAATTAAAACGCATGGTTGTAAAACGCCGCTATGCGATTTTTCGTCAATTTTTATTTAAATTACTGATCAGTTGGATATAAATATTAATTAAGCCCTTTACACCTAAATGAATAATGGAGGTGGGAAGAAAATTACGTGAGCTGGTGAGTCATCCTAAACTAAAACCAAAACCTAAATATTGACTTCTACACCTAATAAAGAGGAATAAGTAAAATAAAGAAGAATCAAATTAGAAAAGAAAGAAAAAGTGCTGAATCAAAATGTAACATTTAAGTAAGAAATTAAATATTTCATTCATTAAATATAAACTTACATATATGTCGCATATGAAACAAAACATATATTTACCTATTGTATAAAATTCGCTAAATCAACATGTAAAATTTATGTAAGAAACAAGATTTACTCCTCAAATTTAAATAGAAAACGTACATCCCGTATCCGGTACATCATGATACATCTAATGAATGACCGATAATGACCAGTGGGCTTATTCTATATTATTAGATGAGCTCATTTTACAGTTAGGTATTATCTTAGTAATCTCAATTCTTTTGATACTATTATAAATCTCGGGGGGTGCGGGGTGTCTGCAGCCCCATGACTCCCCCCTGGGTGAGCCACTGGTTTCAATAGTACGAGAGCTAGTGACGTCAGAGAAACAAGAATTTCAATAAAGCTGGTTCTTTAATATATCTTCTCTTATGGTCTCATAAAGAGCAAAATAGCGTGCGGGCCACCTGGCTGCCGGTAGACGTTGTGTTCACTATTGCGCATTTCACCTACGCAGGTAAAAATATTGAATTTAAAATAATTTCAAGAAGATATTTTTCTCACTTTAACACGTTTAAACTGTATGAAAAACTAACATTTATTATTGCCAGACATATTTATTGTTGACAACGTGCCAGATTTGATTTTTTATAAACACGACAAATTTATTTCAAACCATTCTAGTATGACTGAAATTTGAATATTATTTTATTTATATATAAAGAAGTGCGAAGTTGATTTGGTTGTGAAGTTACGAGCCAGACTGATTTAATGTTGTATTATGCCGGCTGAGATGCAATGTAGATACGTGAAAAAAAACAAGAATACATTGCACTATTTAAAATATTGAATGTAAGTTTTTTTAAGTTCAACTCTGGTAACATAATGTTATTATATTTTAAGTTAAACTTAACTCGAACACTTAACACTTCCTAGACTTTTCTAATTTTTCGTCCACAAAAGTTATGATTTTTTCGATTACAAAATACACATTTCATTTTATTAGCCATTATGTGATATGTTCGACGTACCCAAAAAATTAACAAACATAAAATTGTGACTTAAGACCGACGCCATCTTGAATACTAACATGCCGCCGCAATTGTCGCTATCTTTCTCATACAACCTGCGCTAAACTGAATAAACTCTTATAACATACATACTATTTTTACAAAATTAAATCAATCTGGCTCGTAACTTAGCAACCTAATTAATGCCTGACAAATTCATTTTGCACTTCTTTATTATTTAAATAAAATAATATTGAAATTTCAGCCTAATTCATACTAAATCAGGAAGAAATAGCTCTTACAACGATAAAACATTAATCAAAAGAGCTGCAGATTACGGTATAGCTGACAGAACCAAGAAAAGGCTTCACTTAATTCAACTCAGAGACATGTAGTACCTATATAATTAAAGGAAGAGAAAAATATCAAGACAAGGAGAATTAAAATCGATGCAATAAAAAAAAATTCTAACGGAGAAAGACAAGAAAGTTAAAGCAAATCATGGATTTTGCTTGAAATTTTATATTTATTAGTGGTAATTTTGATCATTTCATTGGTTTGAAAAATAGTTAGTGATGAATTGTTCTGAACAATTGTATTTACCTGCTTAATTCATACTAAAATGGTTTGAAATGAATTTTTTTGTTTATAAAAAATTGAATCTAGCACACTGTCGTCAACAATAAATATATCTGGCAATAATAAAATTTTTGTTTTTTATACTGTTTAAATGTAAGTGAAGAAAAAATCTTCTTGAAATTATTTTAAATTCAATATTTTTACCTGCGCAAGATATATGCGCAGTAGTGAACGCAATCTCTACCTGCAGCCAGATGGCCCGAATGCTTTTTATGAGAGCATAAGAAAAGATATATTAACGAACCAGCTTTCTTCAAATTTTCACTTCAAATCGTTACCAAGGTAGTTAGTCGAGTACTTAGCGTACGCTGGCTAGTATTTGGGAGGTCTCGGGTTCAAACCCCGGGGCCGACTGGTCTGCCATGAGTTTTTTTTCAGAGGTTTCCTCATGGTAATGTAAGTCACTGCTTGCAAACTTATAAAGCGAATGCTGGGCCAGTATTAATCCTCTGAATCCTACCCACCTTTCCTATGTTCCATAAATATCCCGCCTCACCTTTCCTTAATGCACTTGTACATACAAGTGTATCCTCTGATCTGGCTGAAGGAGTTAATTCCAAACTCAAGCTGGCCGCCTCCCTAACACATACTTCAGGAAGGAATGAAACACGTGTGTTTCCTATCCTTTTTTTCCAAATCGTTACTAGCACTTAGACTGCAAGGTTTTAAATCGATCTTGTTTGAGTGCAATGCTTTTTGTATTGTTCACAAATAGTTACTACATATGAAGAACATTTTAAATCATATATTAGGTAATCGGAAAACAGACGAGTGCCTCAGCGACCCACTGTGTAAATACAAAATACTAATTCCCCAATATTTCAGAAATGCAAATTTTCCTTCTGTCAAAAGTCTTTTTTTTTTAAATACCTGCAAATTTCCTGGTAGTCCAATTTTTGAATCTTTAAATACACATACCTGGCTACCTACCATATTTTCTGTATTTATTTCCAATTATGTCATCTTATTATACTCGCTCAAGATGGACGATGTCTGAAAGTAATGAGTTGAATATATTTATAAAAACGAGAGGTGTCGTGTGGAATAGAATGAAGTTCCTTTTTCTTTATATTGTGTATTAAATAATATTAGGCACAATGAAATTAATTGAGTACGTATTAGGGGTAATTGAATGAAATAAAAAAGAAATGAAGGAAAGTTAATAAAATTGTAATTAAAAATATTGCTAGAAGAGTTATTTATTTATTTATTTATTTATTTGCTTGCTTGTGTTACCTGCATTACAAGTTATTGCAAGGTAACAATACAAAAAATAAAATTTTTGTATCTGCAGAGATGTATAACATCTGTACGCAGCACAAACTATGACTTAAAACTAGCTTATTTTAAAATCTTAAAACTAAAATACATTATGTATATATAACATTTTATTTGCTTAATTCAGTTTTTATTTCATGCTGTCTATTATTTTTTGATCTTACTATTCATTTATGATAGTTGTTTCTATTTACTTATTTCTATTCATTAACTTCCCCTTTTTTTTTTCATTTATGAATATTTTGTACTTTTTTTTTATTTGTTTAATACTTAATATTTTGAGTTCATTTGGAAGTGAGTTGAAAGTTTCAGTTGCCACAAATTCTGATATTTTTTTTACCTGCTCCCATTGTAGGTTTGGGTAGTTGTATAGATTTATTCCTTGTGCTAACATTATTGTCTATATGTCTATTTTTTAGTTCTTCATAATGAATAAATAAAGCTTGCAAATTATATTTTTCATTAATGTTAAGTGGCAATACATCATTTTCTTTATTATGGTATACAATTTTTACAATCTTTTCATGTACATTGACTAGCGGAATCAGTACTGTTGCGCTAGCACCACCCCATGCAACAATTCCATATGTAGCTTTACTATAGTATAAACCAAACATAATAGCTTTTAAAGAATTAAGAGACAATATATTTTTTAATTTTGCTAGAACATAAATTAAATATTTAGTTTTATTTATAATATTTTTTACTTGTTTTTCCCATCTCAAGTTATGAAAATAATCATTTTATTATCAATTATTTTGAAAATATAAATCAATTTTGAACTTAATCAGTAGATACATTCAGTCTTAGTGTTGATTGGTTTATGGTAACTAAAGTAGGAAACATATGGTTTGTGATTGAACTTTATCTAAGTGTCTCGAAAAACTTCATCGATAGTGAAATTGTATATTGTTGTAGGTTTTGCTGGATCATTGCTGATCAACGTAAACTACTTCACGTTGTAAGGCTCAGGACGATTTTATTATCAGATATTGGTCCTATAGGTATGATTCAAAAAAACAATACCGCACCTCACTGCTGAGTTTCGATACACTGCACTAGTCTATCATTTTCAAAGAAAATACGACTGAAAACCACATTCGAAATAGCATTGAAGTGTTCTCATACAACATATCGTCCAACAGTTTGTCGCCAAATTCATTGAATGGTGGAACTGAGTTCGATGAAAGTCCGCCCCTTGTGAATGAAACACATTTTCCATGGTTGAATGAACATTAATGCCCCTCGTATAACCCTGTGGCATCCACACGTGTTCACGGCGTTTATATCTAGTAAAACAATCAGCGGCTGTTGGGCTTGTTTGCCCCTTTGTTTATGATTCAATTCTTCTCATTCTTCTGAAACCAATGAAAAAACAAGCTATTAATAGACATGATAACTAATTTTGGAAAAAAATGTTCTGTAATTATTTCAAAAAACCAAAAAAAATTATTCCTGCATGAAATGAATGCTTTTTAGATAAGTTTTTATTTTAAGTCCAAAATTCACGATGAAACGCTTGTCAATGTCATGGTGTCTGGTTCTGACGTCACTGCATTAGGAGCCAACAGAAGAATTCGGTTATTTTGTGAGATTAATATAAACTTCAAAGTCTATAAGTGGTGTACCGTCCCTCAGCACAAAAAAAATCAATAAAAACACCTACCAAATTATTTATTTACGTTCCACATAACAAAAAAACACGTGAGCAGCAGAGCTCCATAACTGAGGTCTTATATTTCGCATCGCGTCGAGATGCGATTCTATCGGATAGAATTGTATTGTGCAAAATAAAAAAGACTAAATAGCAAACCAAATAAAAAAAATAATAATTTATTTTATGGAAAAAATTTGCGAAGTGCATTGTGGTTGAAGAAAAAAGTTGAAACCAACGAAGAACCGTACCTCGACATCAACATAATCCACCTACCAAATTTTAACCCTCTATTGAGAAAAAAATTCGCCACGAAATGCAGCGCGGTTTAGAGAAAGAGTTGAAACCCCAAAAAAGGATTTTCAGTCAACATAAACTCAATGTACGTATCAACTCTCTAACTCAATCTGCAGAAGCTGTGGAGTTATTAATCTTGCTCGACGAGATTCAGTAGCTATAAATTCTTCAATTCATTCTTATGATTAGATTTATCATAATGGATACTTTTTTCATATTCAAGTTGTCAAATGATATTATAGTATATTATTCAACGAGTACAAAATGATTGCTATTTTTCACGAGGGTGAAGTTTGCGACATGAGCCGCAGGTGAGTGTCGCAATTTACCCGAGTGAAAAATTGTAATTTTTTGCGAGTAGAATAGTATACTTTGTCCACGACTTCCTCGAAAAAATTAGTAATAATCTGCATTTTCAACAATAATAGTATATTATTCAACGAGCACAAAATGATTGCTATTTTTCACGAGGGTGAAGTTTGCGACGCGAGCTGCAATCGAGTGTCGCAATTCACCAGAGTGAAAAATTGTAATTTTGTGCGAGTAGTATACTATACTTTGTCCACGACTTCCTAGAAAAAATTAGTAATAATCTGCATTCTCAACAATAAAAATAGTTATCAAAAGCGTTGACATAACATTTTCTGTGTTCACTGAAAACTGCATACTCACGTAAACGTCAACTATTTCACTTGACATCGATTCCATTCCTTTCTTTCACTCTTATAAAAATGAAATAGATAATTTATTAGAGTAAATATTCAATAAGTTGGGCATTATATTAAATATTAGTTTAATAATTTGCCTAAAAGTTATCTTAGTTACATAAAACCTAAAAATCTAATAACAATACTATCCTAACAATGTGAATGATAGTCTCAAGTTTGGCTATACGTTTTGAATGTGACGTCATGCAGTGTATAATAAACCATTATACACACTAGTGAATAATAGGTATAATTGTACTTCAGGAAGCATACGTATAATGAATGATTTATAGTACAGTCGTGGACAAAAATAGTTATCAAAAGCGTTGACATAACATTTTCTGTGTTCACTGAAAACTGCATACTCACGTAAACGTCAATAATTTCACTTGACATCGATTCCATTCCTTCCTTTCCCTCTGATAAAAATGAAATAGATAATTTATTAGAGTAAATATTCAATAAGTTGGGCATTAAATTAAATATTAGTTTAATAATTTGCCTAAAGTTATCTTAGTTACATAAAACCTAAAAATCTAATAACAATACTATCCTAACAATGTGAATGATAGTCTCAAGTTTGGACATACGTTTTGAGTGTGACGTCATGCAGTGTATAATAAACCATTATACACACTAGTGAATAATAGATATAATTGTACTTCAGGAAGCACACGTATAACGAATGATTTATAGTACAGTCGTGGACGAACATATTTATGGGTTATCAGTGACGGAATCAGTGAAAATTTGAATGTCAATCAGATGGAACAAAACGAACATTTAATACTAGAACGAACATATATTCTCGAGAAACAAAGAAAGCTATTAATTAAAATAGAAATTTTTATAACGAGTGAAATACCCTTATTTTTTAAATTATCAAAAGAGTTTATTCAGAAAAGTTGTTTGAATTTGAAAACAACATTCATATTCGAAATCACAGCTACCTACGCAACAAAACAAAAAAAAAACGTTTTTTCAGAAAATGTCAACGAAGAATTTTGCGCACTAATAATAAAATGTTCAGTGATGGAAATGAGACAAGTGGAAATTTAAGGATTTTGTGATTGATAATTCAAGTTTCTGATGGTTTTTGTAATTTAGTTTTCAGTTATGTTCAATACATATATAAATTAGGACAACGCTTCGAAGCAACACTATGATTCAAGATTTGTATCACTTAATTTTTTAGCATCCATTAATTTAATCAATTATTTCTTGTCATTAAATAGTTATTCTGGACATAAGTATAGAGTGAAATATCAAATTTGCACTATAAATCTAGTTAAAACTCAAACCATTTTTAACAAAACAAACATCGATATATTAGTTCGAATAATAAATTAGACTAAATTTGAATTGAACATTGAAATATTACTATAGCAATATGAGGAAGGCGCCTAAGGTGTTTATGAGGTACTAGTACGCTTTGTGAGGCTAGAACCATAAAAAATGGCCCTTTTCGGTTTTTTGCATAGGTGGCTGTGATTTCAAATCTCAATATTATTTTCATATTTGAAAATCTTTTCTAAATAAAATTTTTTAATGATGTCGAAAATAAGAGTAGTTTACTCTTGATCAAAATTTCTATATTTTGTTCTCCCCAATACTGTAATTTGTTTCGCTAGTATATATATATATATTTATATATATATATATATATATATATATATATATATATATATATATATATATATATATATATATATATATATATATATATATATATAGGGGAAGTACGTACAAAATGACATACACGGACAAAATGACACAGGCATGATATTTCAAATTCTGCCGCTTCTAGCCCGCCATAGATAACTACATCACGTGACACAACCGGCTAATACCAATCTGTCAAAACGTGAACACGCCAGTCTTTCATTCAGGTGACATGACCTACGACAAACATTGGTAAGTTACGAGTTTTTTCTCAACTACAGGGAGTTTTGTGTATTAATATTATATTTTTCATGATTTTACCTCATGTGTACATTTTTTACATCCCTTAAGTTTTTATTGTTGCCTTTGAATAGTTTTTTCCGTGATTAATATTCATTTTGCATTCATTTTTGAATCTTGAATTTTTATAACACTATATGGACAAAATGACATACATAGGTAACGGACAAAATGACATAGGTATGTCGTTTCGTCCATAAGAACTCAATTAGCTAATTGTAGGTACCAAATACCCTTTTCCCGTTAATCAAAGCTGTTAATTTCTCTACAGATACACCGAAATGCCGAATAATTATAAGTGTAAGACTGATTGCCAATCCTTGATTGAGGAATCAATGCGTAAAGCTATAGTAGCATTCGCAGTAATAAAATGGGCTGGCTTTTGGCGTCGAAGACATTTGGAGTGCCACAAGCAACACTAGGAAGACATACTTCGAATAGTAACAAAACTTTGGAGTCCTCTGGAAAGCGATGTGGAAAGAAAATTAGTTGAGCATTTGATATTACTCGAATCTCTGTTCAAGAATTAGCTTTTGAGATGGCTGAAAGAAAAGGTTCGGCTCACAGATTTAACCCGCAACAGAAAGCTGGACAAGAATGGTTAAAAGGGTTTTTGAGACGAAATAAAGATATTTCTTCGCGCAAACCAGAAGCTACTCAAGCTGCTAGTGCTCAGGCTATTAATCGTCCACAACTCAAAAAGTTTTTGAGATCTACGGAAATCTGCTAGAATCTGAGAACATTGGGCCACACAAAATTTATAATACTGACGAATCAAGCCGCTCCACTTTAAAAAAACCCCAAAAGATATTGGCTACTGCTGGTAGGAAGCAAGTTGGCGTTAATAACTAGCGCAAAACGTGGAACTAACACCACTGTTGTTTGTTATGCTAATGCTATTGGTACATTTGTTCCGCCGATGATGATATTTTCCAGGAAAAATATGAAAAAATTATTAGTCGGCAAAGCACGTCCTGGCACTTTAGGTGGAGCTCAACCGATGGATGACAACGGATTTATTTCTGAAATGACAAAAATATTTTCAAATTTTTTTAAAATCATCTATTAACGATAAATTCATATTAATTGTGGACGGTCATGTAAGTCACAAAGGGCTTGCAAGTTTAGAATATGCGGAAAAAACGGCATCATTGTTTTGTGTCTACATCCACATTGCACTCATCGTCTGCAGCCTTTGGATGTCTCATTTTTCACACCTTTAAAACATATTTCAACCAAGAGACATCCAAATGGCTCAGGGAACACCCAGGACGTTCCAAATTGCTGATTGATTTGTTTAAAATGTTTGCATTGGACCAACGGTTTTTGCGCGGAAGTTTCTAAACGAACCAAGCGGTTCATTTTCGAGCTTTGCCTTCAATTTTATAACTTTTGCCGTGTATGTCATTTAGTCCATATGTGATGTGGTATGCCATTTTGTCCATAGCATATGGACAAAACGGATTTCTTTGTTCTCAGTTGAATTCAAAATTATAATTTTTTCTAGTTTTTTTAAATTTTAAATATCTATTATAATTCAAAGATATGAAACTGAAGGTTACTGGTGTACAATGTGAATTCGCTGTGATTTACCATTGGAGAGTTATGACCCAAAAACAAAACTGTATGTTTTGTACGTACTTCCCCTATATATATATATATATATATATATATATATATATATATATATATATATATATATATATATATATTCTATAATCTCTTGAGCAATAACAGGCTTGTTGAATCTCAAAAAACTCGATTTTATTGAAAAGTTGACGTTTCGCCACGACATTCGTGGCTTTATCAAAACTTTTTAATAAAATCGAGTTTTTTGAGATTCAACAAGCCTGTTATTGCTAATAATTATCAAGAGATTAGAAATAGTTCACAGGCAACAACAATTCGAATAAATATATATATATATATATATATATATATATATATATATATATATATATATATATATATATATATATATATATATATATATATATATTCAGCTATGTTGTATTCTTGGGTTTGGTAGGTTCTATTAAATATCAACGTTCTTTATCTATTTTATTGTTTATTTCGTTTTTACAATTAAAAACGATATGATTTGTATTCACTTTCAAAAAGTTAGGGACAATGTTATTGTGCTTACACTGGAGGAGAAAGATTTTTCTATTCTTATGATTACACACTACACAGCTTGGTCGATATTCTGTCATATTCCTTTAATGTTCTCACAAGTTCGTCTCCGTGGTTTTCTGAGATCTGGTTGTAGTAGTTTAGCATATTTACACCAATTAAATATATTATTCCATATCACGTATCAAATTTGCAACCAATTTAAGGGTACGGAACATTTTTGTTATTCAAAAATTAACGTTTTTCTTTGATAAACTGACCAAAAACATTCCAAAAGTTCTGCAAACTTTATAGATACTTCGGAAATATATACCGAACAGTTGTATAAGTTTGCAACCTTTTACGTTGACCGGAACATGTTTATTCATTTTTTTTATTCTCTGTTATTTTTTCGAGCAAAATGGTATCGAAATAATTACAAAAGTTTTGAAACTTGGTTGCAAATTTGGAAATCATCTATTCTGATACATTTGCAAATTTGCAACCTTGTACGCGGTCCGGAACTTTATGCAATTAGCAAAAATATTATTTCTGGATTATTATAGTTTTGCAAATTGCATAAAGTTCCGGACCGCGTACAAGGTTGCAAATTTGCAAATGCATCAGAATAGATGTTTTCTAAATTTGCAACCAAGTTTCGAAACTTTTGTAATTATTTCGAGACCATCTCGCACGAAAACATTACCACGAATTAAAAAAATTATAAATTAACATGTTGCGGTCAACGTAAAAGGTTGCAATTTTATTTAACTGTTCGGTATATTTTTCCGAAGTATCTATCAAATTTGCAGAACTTTTGGAATTTTTTTTTGGTCAGTTTATCGAAGAAAAACGTTAATTTCTCTGTGCAGCATTCCCTTGACCAAGGTTTAAGAACTTTTGGAATTATTGTTAAATTTTCGATTTTGAATGTCTAAACTGACTGGCCTATTTACTCCCACAATTTTGATGTTGAAATTTTAAGATATTTTTGAACATTGCGCATCTCTACGGTCCCTCCAAATTCAGTTAGCACTCTGAAAATTTGTATGTGAAATTTTACGAAGGTGCTATTTCTTCCAAATGTTTGCTCCCAGCGCCGCAATTTTTACGCAGAAATGTAATGCGTCGTTGCAGGCAATCAAGCTTTGTGCATCTCCAGTCTATCCGAATTGACTTAGGGCGTTGAGAATTTGTATTTGAAAAAAAACAAAAATGAATGGAAAATACTATCCTGGTGACGAATTTTTGCAGCTCATGCATTTTTTATCATTCAATCCCATCGAGAAATATAGTAAATTTCACAGCGTGTAGGGGAGAATAGGACAATGGCGGTCAGTTAAGCACTTTATGGAATAAAATTCAAAATATAAACCACAGCTTTATTAGGAACATAGCATAGCAATTCGACATCAAAGGACTATTATAATTTGAGATCACAACAACCATTTTTGGAGTATCCATCTAATGAATATGAAAACTAAAAAGTTATGACTTTGACCACCATTGTACTCAAGTGAGGGAAATGGTAGTCATGGTGTTGACAATGATGGTCGAATACTTCTTACATGTGTTGAATACGTATCCTGTAGCGTTATCCTCACCAGTTCAATCAGAGTGAGCCTAAAGCCCACAGGAAGTGCACTGGTACAATACCTCGTTGTTTCTTCCAAATTCTCCGCATAGGAGATGATGATTTTCTGGGTCATCATCATCATCTACGCAGAGGTCTTCAATATCTACGTCAGTCAATGAAGAGTCATTATTTTTTCTAAGAACTTTCCTTTTAATCGTTTTAAGACTTTCCTTGTACTCTTTGGTTTTTTGTGCTTCCCTTTGCTTCTTTGTTTTCCTTTTTTTTCAAAATCTTGTTCTTCTTTTTCTATAAGACTGTACTATATTCAATTGTCCTGGAGGACGTAATGGTAGAATGTTGCTTTTTTTGACCTTGTCTTGTACTTACTCACAGATAGTATTTTGGTATGCAAATTGATGAAAATTTTCAACCCTTGGTCGATTTTTGGCTTTTCTCATACACGTTCCAATAGCCATAAGCATTAGAGCCTTGTCCAACGTCTTCGAGGACCATGCAGCCTTTTGCGTTTATCTATGTCGAGTTTTTGGCATCTAAAAACAAATCAATTGGATTTAGTTACAATAGAACACTCATAAAGACATTTTGGGCAATGTTGGTCAATTGACCACGATTACCCGCAACGGACTTCATAGAAAAAAAAAATTATATCACAAAAATACATATTTTGATTCAAAATGAGCATTACTTTATATTAATGATAAATCGTCTCAAATAACAAGACAGCGTTTAGGTGGATTAAGGAATATTTCACAGCTTACCTTGATAATTTTGATAATTTGTTGCGACGTAAAATTACATCAAGTTGGCGCGAAAACTTCAAACACTCGCCTTGTACGAACGCCGCGTTCGGAATGACGACGCAGGGCGCTAGTCGGTCTTGGGCAATGAGAAGCGAGATGTAATACACTTCACAAATGTAAAGAACTGTTCGCTTTAGTTATGTGCCTGACCACCATTGCCCACTGACCACCATTGCCCCATCTTCCCCTACTGTATTCATCGACGTATTTATGATTTTAAATATATAATAATTTAAGAGGAATTCTTGTAAGAAAGTGTATTAATCATTTAAAGGAGCAAAGTGCCTTCGACTTTGGTCACCTTCAGTGCTTCCTGCAAAGTAAATACTCCAATTGAATTAAAAGATCATGAGGATATTAATAAATTAGATAAGAAAATGATGAACAAAACTAAATTTGAATTTACTACGTTTATTATCACAAAATATTTTGAAAAATTTAACACTGCGATTGCAATTTCGGTCACTAGACCATCATCGAGCAGATTGAGTTAAGAACTGAATACAGAAATAATGATTTGCGCCTACGGGTGGGAAAGAATTATTGCAGGTACTTAAATAGACAAGAGGAACATATTTCAAGAAGGCTAATCGAGTGAATTACCCAAATTGGTACAATACAATGTTCTTAGAAAGGTCGTTATTGTTTGAATACACTAAATATAGGAGAATATATCAGATCAATCTGGTCGTTCAGCAAGGTATCTTTTGCATTATGATTGAGTTTAAAAATTTCTAATGATTCTAAATAAGTAAGTTTGGTTCCTTTCGGTAATTTGTTAATTATCACGTAGTAACGACGGATTCCATCAACTATTTAGATAAGAAATTTGGAAAATTTTTGAATTTTGAGTGCTTAAAAAGTCAGGTAACAGGAAGACATTACAATTATATTGAAACAATGGTTAAAAATAACAATTTACACATTTATTATAAAAAATAACGCATGACGCACGTTTCGGTGGAACTTCACCTTCTTCAGATGCTAATGGCAAACTAACTATGATTCTCTGTTATATCGAAAACAAGAAATGACAAATTATGTAGAAGGGGTAAATACAAAGATGGTTATAAATAATTATTAGAAAAGGAAAAACCAATTCTGAGCTGCTAGTCAGGTAGTTCGGTAATTTTGAAAAGATTGAGAAGGGGGTTTGAAGTATGATCGATTTGGCTATTCAATTGGAGACCGGAATGCTTGTATTTATTTATCTATAATGATTCTAAAAAATTAAGTTTAATTCCCTTACTTTCAGTATTTAATATTTTAAAATCGAAATTGAATGTGTGATTTTCTTGGATTAAATGGTTTGCATAATGTGAATCCGACTTCTGATTAACAAAGCTACGTTTGTGTTCTGAAATTCTAGTTTGAAAACTTCTGAAAGTTCTACCAATGTAAAACTTATCACAATCGCCACAATTAATTTTATAAACTCCTGATTCATTATCTTTATGAACTTTGGATTTATTATTTTTTATATGATTTCCTAAATTATTACCGGTGCGATAAGCAATGTTAATGTTGTGCTTAGATAAGAGAGATTTAAGTTTTTTACTTGAATTTCCGATGAAAGTGAGGCTGTTATATTTGATATTATTTTTAGTAAGGGGGTACACCTGGTTAATCGCATTTTTGAAAAACTTTTTATCTATCATATTGTCTATAATATTGGGATCATAATTATTATTTACGGCAATTTGTTTAATTATATTTTTCTCGATGTTAAAATTGGCGTTTGAAAGTGGAATATTTACTAAACGATCTACCATACTATTGAAAGCTGCCATTTTGTGTTGGAATGGATGTAGGGAAGTACTATGTATGACGCTACATTCCACCGAAACGTGCGTCATGCGTTATTTTTTATAATAAATGTGTAAATTGTTATTTTTAACCATTGTTTCAATATGTTTATTAATTTACACCAAGTATCGGCCCAATCAATCCAAAACATTACAATTAGAGAAGACATCACAGTTACAAGTATTAACAAAACTTTTTTGGCTTAATTTAACAACATAAAGTCCGAAACATAAAATAAAACTGCCATGTGGACATGTCTGAACAACTTGAAGACAAACAATCACACATCTGTCAAAGTCAATGAAAAACATTTTTTGTGAAATAAAATGAATATTGAACATAAAAAGGTGACAACATGATAAATTAAGAAAGATAATGAAAAGGAAATGTGAAAACAATCTAAAGAATAATTTTATGGAGAGAAAGGAAATATCTGTCTAAGTTTACCTGAGAATTCAAGCAGTGTTCATTATTGAAACGCTCTTTGGAAATTTCCAGTTCTTCTGCAAGTTCGTCCTTTGTAGGAAGCAGAGCAATCAGAACAGTTAAGCCTGTAAACACCACTTCATCTTAATTTGGTAATTCTATCTTTAGAATTTACTAGTAAGTTACTCAACTTGTTGCAAGATTCAAAGGAAATTTTAGTACCAGGAATGATTTCTTGTATGAATTTAGAAATGTCATTAGGTACACAAGTTAAGATCAAAAAATGAAGGACACCCTACTGCGTAGTACTAGGAATGATAAAACCCCTCGGCGCATGAGCATGTCGTCAATATTTTTTGAATGTATTATATGAATTAAATAACAATGAAAGTCGCTTTTACGACTGAAATGAAGGAGAATTGCAATTAATGTATTAATAATTCGATATTACGAATAAAATCCGTGAAAATTTAGCAAAAATATCCTATACCGGTTCATTTTGCTGCAAATTATGAATCAAATTGATAAAATGGGAAGCAGACACAGACGCAGAATCAAGCTGAAGCTATCAACGTCGCTTGGTTACCGTGGCACACGACGCATGTTTTGTAGGACTTCGTACATATCTACCTTGGCGCATGCGCATGTCGTAATGCCTATCTAAAAAACGCTATGATTTTTTATTCTTCGTTGGGAAAAATTGGGAACAAAAATTCTCTTATGAAATCATATGTATTTCATCGATATCCGTTGGAATTTTTAAAATCGGACCAGATCCCAACTTTTTTTCTTGAAACTTTAGCTTCGCCTCGGGGTAAAAACGCTATAATTTTTTATTCTTCGTTGGGAAAAATTGGGAATTAAAATTCCCTAATGAAATCATATGTATTTTATCGATATCCGATGGAATTTTTAAAATCGGACCAGATCCCAACTTTTTGTCGTGAGACTATAACCCCTTTAGCTTCGCCTCGGGGTAAAAAAGGCATGGAAAAATATTTGTAGGTTGGAGAAATATCAGAAGTAGCGCTGAAGGCAAGTCTTCTGTCTATTCTGTATTTAAATTTATGAATTGATGTATTAAATTGAAGATTGATAGCCATTGTTGGCAGCAACTGTTTTATAATGTTAACTTCTTCTTTATATTTAACTTGGGTTAAAGGCGTATTTAAAAGTGTATCGACATAACAGTTAAAGGCAGCCATTTTGTGTTGCGTGGGTTGATAAGAATTGAAAGGGATCACATAGTCTGTCTGAGAAGGTTTCCTATAAATTAAGAACTCCAATTTATTATTAGTTGTTGTAATAATTAAATCTAAAAAATTTAATTTATTATCAGTTTCTCTTTCCAAATTTTATTTTTGGGTGTAAATAATTGAGGGAGTTCAAAATCTTATGTGCATCATTAATGTTGCCTTCGATAAACACCAAACAATCATCAACATAACGGTGCCATTTTAAGACATTTTAAATTTTATCAATGATAAAGGAATTCTCCAAATTATCCATAAAAATGTCCACCAGGAAGGGTGACAAAGGATTACCCATTGCTAGACCCTCAGGCTGATGGTAGAAAATATTATTAAATGAGAAGAAGTATTGAGAAATACAGAAGTTTAACAAATTTAATAAATCTGTTTTCGTGTTATCAGATAAAGAATGTAGAGAAAGTAAATTGGAGACTAAAGGTAAAGTTTTAGATTTCGGAATTGAAGTAAACATGTTGCTGACATCAAAGGATATCATGAGAGTATTGTTGTCAGGTTGAAAGTTTTCTAATTTTTAAATTAAATCAAAAGTGTTGCTTACCGATTTGACAGGTCTGTAATTGGTAAAGTTTTCTATCAAGTGTAGGACGAAGGTTGTTTAATTAATTTGAATATAAATTTTTATGATGGCAAGCTTTCAAAATTTGTGCAGCCCAATTCTTCATAATACAACTCTTTCAAATATTAGAATGAAATTCTCAATCTACGCTACTGTATGAATGAAAGATTCTGCAGTTATTTTCACAAAAACCTAAATATAAAATAATTTTTTCAACGTACGCTACTGTTTTTCACTTTTGGATGTAATTCCTATTATATACAAAAACCTATTACCTACAATGAAAGCGTACTAATACATACATATAATATGATCAAGATTCAATTTCTTCGGATGAGTATGTTAATATCTTCAAGTCTTCGTAGTACCGCGATGGATAATATTGGAAAATTTATCGGCCTTCATGCAATTTATTCTGTAGTTGGCAACACTAGCAATAAAAGCTTTTATATTATGAGTTTTTGATTCATGTTCAATATAAAAATTCCATATGGATAATAGGCCAAATATGTTTCATATATTCAGAGGATCTCAAAATCAATAACCTCCTGTTCGTATACAAGAGAGCAATATCTGTAAATTGGGGCAATATTTTGCCAAGAATGAATATTTTATACGTGTTATTCCTGCCATAATGTACAAAAACCAGTCAAAATAGGGGTTCTCTGACAAATCTATTTCATATACTCATTTCCGGTAGCAGAATTGGAAGTGTCATGATGATTTAGTAATATATTTAATTTGATAAACTGGCTGACTTCATAAATAAATTTATAGCTGAAATAATGGAGAACGAGCGTCCCGATAGATTATCTGGGATATCACGCAAATAATTCATTTTTTCATGATTTTTCAATCAAAACAAAAGGATGAACCGAAAGTTATACTAATATACCTGTTAACGAATAGTAGATATTGAATTCATTTTCACTTATATCTTATAAGAATTACACATAATAACCTGAAATGCAATCGTTGCTCCACTCTTCTCGGAATTTTGGGAATATTATTTGTTAAATATAGTCTTAATGTTGAAGCATTAGCGAACAAACTTTGTTATAGTTAAAAAGTGTGCATTATGTATATTAATACAGTATATTGGGTGGTATTTAATTCTCTGTTGTTTGTCCAATTGAAGGCTTTCCCAGTATTACTCGTTATTACGTAATAGCTAACCAATTCGTCCTTTCTATAATATTTAACACAATCGATTAACCAATAACTTAACTCCATATTTCGATTATCTATTTGATCTGACTTTCGACTATATCGCGAAAATATTTTGCATTGTGGAATCAATTATTTCGAACTATAAAATTTTAATAAACATATCTAAGAATGCTATCATTTTATCATTATATTTGAATAATATATTATATTATATATATATATATATATATATATATATATATATATATATATATATATATATATATAATACTTAATAATTTCGACCTATCTGTATAATATAGAAACGCTTTGTATTATCGGGAATGTGGTCTGTAGACTCAATAAACTCTTTGAATTTTTCCTCAAAAAAAAAAAAAAAAAAAAAAAAAAACAAAAAAAAACAAAAAAAAAACAACTTAAAAAAACTAATTGACATCTTTGCTAATAATGGGTACCCTAGAGGTCTATTAAATAAACTTATTTACAGTACTCACTTCTATGACGGTCCCACGGAAGAAGCAAATATAATATTTAAATACAAGAGATTGCCGTATGTTGGTACAGTGACACAGTCAATTATGAACATATTTAAAAATTTTCCAGAAATAAAAATAGCAAAGTATAATACCCATAACAGCTCGAAACTATTTACTGGAATGAAGGATAAAACACCATTACAATATAAAAATAATGTCATCTATAGAATACCATGTATGGAATGTGACAGTAGTTACATTGGACAAACGCAACAGTGGTTGAAACAAAGGCTGACGCAACATAAGAGTGACTGTAAAATAGGAAAGAATTCGTGTGCATTAGTTAACCACTATCAAAAAATGGGACATCATTTTAATTTCGACAATGTCAAAATACTAGAAACAGAATATAATTATAAGAGTAGGTTGTTTTTGGAAATGGTACACAAAAGTCAAGATGTGAATACAGTGAATTTTAAATCAGACACAGACCAACTGAGTGAAATCTATATAAATATTTTGAATTAAATCTAATCGTTTATCAATGTAGCATTGTTGCCATGTGTTCGTCTTGTTGTCTTCAGTGAGAGGGAATTCATTGTTGGTTTAGATTTGTGTTGAGATGGTAGATATATGCATCCGATATATTACAACTAAGGACCAACTCTATTCTTGTAAGTGTCAAATGTTATGTGCTTTAAAATTGTATATGTCATTTTAATTGTGTAGAGTTATATAAGAGATAGTGAAAATGTAAAGGTTTTAAAGTTTTTAATTTTTTAAAATTTTTTGCAGTACTCCTGATGAAGCTGTAAAATAAATGGCGAAATATTGAGTTGAAAAAAAGACAAAGAGTTTATTGAGTCTACAGACCACATTCCCGATAATACAAAGCGTTTCTATATATATATATATATATATATATATATATATATATATATATATATATATATATATATATAATGTTACCGAACAATTATTCAGATCTGCCTTGTATTTGAAGTTACGCGGAATATGGAATATTCGAAATGGCCCATTGAGAATAAGAGAAAAATCAGACTTACTAATTTTTCGAAAAATGTTTTCATATTTTCTATAATGAGATATATCGAACTTTGATTAATAATGTTGTCGGTCATATATATATATATATATATATATATATATATATATATATATATATATATATATATATATATATATATATATATATATATATATATATATATATATATATATATTTATTTTTTTTATATATATATATATATATATATATATATATTATAAATATATTTAAATATTTATATATAAATATATATTAATATATATATATATATATATATATATATATATATATATATATATCAGGGGCGGCTATTTAAAGGCGGCTAAGGAGGCTAAGCCTCCTCCTCAATAATATTCCGTGTATCACTAATATATTATATTGAATAGTCACCATTCAGCATATTCATATTAATCAAAATCATATTATTTTATGCACCTACCTTCCTTTCAACCTACATTATATAATGGTATTCACATTTACTGCATTTCATTCATTTCAAGATTTGTGGCAACGCTGCGGAGGCTTAAAAAGGTATATTCTCAACGTTCATTATGCCTGCCACAGAAAAGCAAACAACGGTGCGAATACTGCTAATGAATACTTCATTGCAATAGAAAAGCAAAACACATGTAAATGGCAACACCGATAAAGCCTGAGTCTCATACAATGACGACCAATCACAACTAAGTATAGAATTTCGGGTAAAATCGACTGAATTCGTTGGAAAGCATTAATTTAATCGAAGTGTGATCGTAGTGACTATTGGCCGAAATCAGCTTGTTTACTTATATTGCTCGCGTATTGTTTTAAAATGAGTTTGGTTACTGAAGTTAATTTCAAAAATTTCAATGGTGAATGGAATATTTGTTATTCCATAACTTTAGTGCACTAAGTTATGAGGATAAAGTTTTGATAAAAACATTGCGACCTACCCCTGAATTAAACAATTTGGTGCAGCGTAACAGACAACAAAACCGCTGTTTTAATACAAGAAATTATGAGAGACATCCTTGCCTAACCAGATCACAGGTAAAAAATAAATTTTGTTGGCAGTGTTTACATTTTACTAGGGAAAATGTCTCAGTTTGGGGCCGCTTAGGATTTGAGGATTTAATTCTATAGTTGAAAGGGAGAAATTTTTCACCGATAAAGTAACTTTAAATACCGCACGCGGATTAATATCTTACTTACAAGATGAGGAATTTATATATTTTTTAAACATCTTTAAATTAATTTTTGAACCAACAGAAATAGTGTTTGAAATCTTACAGCACAAGTCTTCAGATGTAATTTACTCACGAAATCGGCTCAAGTTTCTTTTGGAAAAAATTTCAGAATTTCATGCAGAATTTTATTTTAAAAAACTATTTTCTGTATTTCAAACTACTGATGATACGACTCAATTTAGCCGAAAACGAAAGAAATTCAGTTACGCTGATATGGAGCTTCACTATAAGCAAATATTTTATGAAATTTTGGATACTATTAGGGGTCAAATAGAAATAAGGTTCTCTGATTTGAAAGAACTGCATTTCTTCGACTTACTCAATGAAAATTTGTTTACCGGATTTTCGGCTAATTTTCCAGATAACCTTTTGGAAAATTTATGTCAAAAATACACTCTTTTTGATAAGGTGGCCATAAAAAGTGAACTGTGTGTTGTTTATAATGACAATGAAATTTTGGGGCAAAATGAAAATCATGTGAGGACTATTGAATACCTCTTTGATAATGATTTGAATCAAGATTTACCCCAAGTTTATAAACTCTTATGTCTAATTGTTTCTATCCCGGTGACATCGGCTCCCGTAGAGCGCTCGTTTTCCACTCTTAAGAGAATTAAAACTTATTTACGAAATTCAATGAGCCAGGATCGTTTGAAAAATATTAGTTTGTTGTCTATTGAAAAGGAATTGGTAAAACTTTTGGCGAAAGACAAAAAATTTTATGAGGATATTATAGATCATTTTGCTAACGTTAAAGATCGCAGAATCCCGCTAATCTTCAAAAACATATAACTTTTTATTTGCTCTCACCAGTTGTTAACAAATTCGTTAAGTAGGTAGGTAGGTACCTATTTTGTGAAAGAAAAAATTTTTTGATGAATAGATGAATTGATTAATTGGCTGAGAAGAGTTTTTGTGAATATTGTAAATAGGAGTTGTAGGTCTCAAGGTAGACACTCGAAAGTGAAAACAAATTAATAGCTTAGGGTGCTTGTTTTACTTTGATTTTCTTTAAATTATAAGGCGGTTGACCTTGAAATCCAAAAAATTTATATATATATATATATATATATATATATATATATATATATATATATATATATATATATATATATATATATATATATATATATAAGTGTATATCACCACACCTGCCATGGTCTCCCGATTTGGCACCAACAGATTTCCACTTTTTTTTCAATACTGATGCAGAATTGAGAGCTTGATTGTGTGATTTTTTCGAGTCGAAACCTGGTCATTTCTACCAACTAGATATTGAAAATTTTGTTAAACGTTCAGAAAAAAATGTAGACAAACATCGAAGAAAAATATATTATTGATTAACTGGTTGTTACTTTTTATGGATGAATGAATATGTAATGAAAAAATTAAACCTACCCATAATTATATAGTAAAAAGCAGGAAACATTATTCTATCCATTCTTTTTTGCCGAATATGTTGGTTCTTATATGTTCTATATTCAGTGGCGTATTTACCAGCAGGCTGAGTAGGCTGGAGCCTAGCGCGGCAGATTTTTAGGGGCGGCAAATTTGGGGCAAAATTTATATGAAACGTATAATAAGCCATTTTGACTATTTTTATGATTAAATCTGTTTGTATGTGTGTGTATGTGAACATCTTATAACTTTTGAACAGGTCAACCGATCGCAATGCAGTGGAATTCGAAAAAGTTTAGAATTCCTGAGAATTGCAACCGAAAACGCAAAAATAAAATTTAAAAAAAAATGTTTACCTCTTAGACTACCAAACCGATCAATTTCGAAATCTCAGTTCTCTTCCTTATCAAACTGTGTCGATTTGGCCAAAGAGCATGATAATCAGTTGATCCATTCAGGAGATATCGTGGTCGAAAAAATTTTCTAAAATTCTGAAAAACAGTCGACCTTGCCGTCTCTATAACTTCACGCTATTTTTTGAGCTAGAAGCGCTTGCAAATCTATCTGGTAGTTAATTTTTAAGCTGAAAAACGTGAATTTTTATGCCTTTTTTGAGCTCTGTTCGGGCGAGAGAAGCTTTTTTTGCTTAAAACAGGTGAAAAATTACCTAAGATTTACCTTAAGCCAAGAAAAGCTCAACGCTTTAGCCCTTTCGTGCATAGAGTCAGAACTAATGAACAAGATTTCATTGATGATTTTGCGAATAAAAAAATCGTCATCATCAACCGGATTGTTACCAGATAATTGAACAAATAATAAAGTATAAACTTTAAAATAAAAACACTTGGCTTATGTTTCACAATATAAAAAATATTTAGATACTGTATTTAGCAGTAATAAAAAGTCGACATGTTTCTGTCAGTCTTGTAATGAGTTCATAACTCGAAACATGTCGACTTTTTATTACTGCTAAATACAGTATCTAAATATTTTTTATATTGTGAAACATAAGCCAAGTGTTTTTATTTTAAAGTTTATACTTTATTCTTTATGATGTTTCACCAAGTGATGTGCGAGAATTCAATCTCAGTTAATTGAATAAATTGTTTTTAAACTGTGAGTAAACGCAATAAAAATTATTTAATTATGTTTATCGAATGTACATTATTGTGTAAGTAGTATCAACGTACCTATACCTATACCTTACCCCGCCTTATCAGCAGTAGTAGTACATCATAATTGAGCTTTCATTATCTCAAAAAATGCCTAAAAAATATTTCTTGTACAATCTTACCTAAATCGTTGGGTTGTAAAAACAATCTAGGAACTGACACAACATAGTTCACAATCATACTAATTTTTACAGGAAACATGTGGTGTAATTAGGACGATAGTGCACAAATCATAAAGTTACAATCTCATTGACAAAAATGGTAATTAATATGATTGTGAACTAGAGTATCGAATTGTAGAGGTCGGTAGGGGAGGCAAAATTTGAATAGCCTACTGGCGGAAAATATCTAAATCCGCAGATATTAAGTGCGGAAAATTTGTGGATGAATTCTTTTTTGTAGCCGTCTTACTGAAATCAAAAATATTTCTGATATCTTGATATCGATGACGTACTGCAAACTGTTATATTCTATGGTAGACCCTAACCAGTAATTGCTTTTTGCCCGGGCTTTGTATGAGTGAGAAGATAGAGAAATCTTTCCACATGTAAATGGAAAAATAGTATATTATTCAATGAGCACAAAATGATTGCTATTTTTCACGAGGGTGAACTTTGCGATTTTGTGCGAGTAGAATACTATACTTTTTCCACGACTTCCTCGAAAAAATTAGTAATAATCTGCATTTTCACGAATAAAAATATTTATCAAAAGCGTTGACATAACATTTTCTGTGTTCACTGAAAACTGCATACTCACGTAAACGTCAACTATTTCACTTGACATCGATTCCATTCCTTTCTTTCACTCTGATGAAAATGAAATAGATAATTTTGCATTTATTTATTTATATTGATATTAACAGAACAATTATTGAAAATAAACGAAGGCATTGGATTTATAGATAAATCAATGTTTTAAAATTTAACAATAATAATATCATAACAATGTAAATGGTGTTCTCTAGTTTAGATATACGTCCTAAGTGTGACGTCATGCAGTGAATAATGAACCATTATTCACTAGTGAATAATAGGTTACACTTTAGGAAGCACATGTATAATGAATGTTTTATAGTACAGTCGTGGACAAATACATTTTCTGAAATTTCTATATCTGAATTTCAAGAGCCGTTCCTCAAAGTACTACAATTTATTTGCTATTTGTACTCAGATTTCATATCTCTTCAGGTTTAAATCATAATATCTTAATTCCCAAATTATCTACGCGTATTCAACGTCCAGTGGGACCAATAAACCACAATTGCATTCTTCCGAGTGAATAGTCCACAAATTAGCGACTATTCAATCGATAATGGATTTTAAATGCAGTCGCCCCTATGTGAAGTGAGTATGTGTTACAGGGGTTTTACTCGATACATATGTTTCCATCCCCATGGACCCCATTGATAGATCCTTGGAGTTCTCGAGGGTGTGATGACGTCCAGCACCGTACTGATATAAATATCGTTCAATAATTTTAGTTATTCTATAGAAGAGTCATCAATTGAATTAATTAATTAAAGTATTAGGTATTAATATCATATGGATACCTAGAAATCTTCAAATTAAATAGTTCGAAATCTACATGAATGCTTGTGAATGAGGTTTATATCGATTAATATAAAACCATTTATCTATCTCGCGAAAGAAAAATTATATCGTCAAATCATTTTTAAGGCTTAACCAGATATACTCAACTTTAAGTAATTTCTATAGTGTATTTTCAAGTGGCGTTACCATCATAATCTATTGAACAATGTCCAAAATGTTAGTTGAGGCCTAGAAAGAATATTCGGAACCCTCTCATCAATTTGCGCTAGTGTGACTACAAATATACGTGAAATACGTTATAACGTTCTCTGTGCATAATAATTAGGGCATTGATGATCAGTAGAAGACATTCATCTTCTCAATTAATATGTAATTTAATTAAGATATAGTGTAAAATGAAGACATATCTGTAAAAACAAGTTTTCAAGAGATTTTTTTTTATAACAGATTTCTACGGCTGTCGCCGCCTCTCTGTCCCCAGTTTCCAATTTCGTCTATCGTAACAAGTTTCCTTTTCTAAATTTCTAGCGTCCATTGCTTCTTTTATATCGTCTCGCCAGCTTCTTCTCGGTCGTCCTCTCTTCCTTCGTTCTGATGGTATCCATTCCAGAACTTTCCTGGGCCATCTTCTGTTCTCCATTCTTTTGGTATGTCCAAACCATACTAGTTGTCTTCTTTCGATTTCGTCTGCTACAGTCTGTTCCTTGCACATCATTTCCCTTATTCTCGTGTTCTGTACCCTCTCCATTCTGGATTTTCGGCAACTCCTTCATAAGAAATCCATTTCCGTTGCTAGTAATTTTTGTTTATTCTTTTTGCTCACATCCCATACTTCGGCCCCATAAATCATCACGCTCTCCACTATGCTTTTGTGTATTCTCTTTTTTGTTTCCTTTTTCATTTCTTTCTCCCAAAGGAGTGAGTTTAATGCTCCAATGGCTTTTCTACCCTTGGCAATCCGTTCCCTAATTTCTTCATTGCTGTTGGCCTGTTTATTTAGGATAACTCCTAGGTATCTACTCTGGTCTAGTTTTCAAGAGATGATAAGGCTAAATACAATTTCATTTATACATTCAGGTGTAAATTAATGAGTAAGATTTTGAATAAGAAAGAACGAAACTGGGAATTTTCAATTTTATCCAGAAAATAAGGTTTACTATTGAATAAAATAAAACTTCTTCATTTTCGACAATGACAAATGACGGTAAATCAGAGCATATGAGAATACACATTTAATTCTATTCGAAATCTGATATTTTGAAATATATCAATTCGACTTGATCCCAAAATTGTGTTCAATTCATAAAATTATACTAATTCTGTCATTATATTTCATGAAGATCCTTTTAAGAAAATACCAGCTAACAAAAACACATGTTTAATAAAATACATCAAATTCCTCAATAAATTTATCTGAACTACTATTTTTGTAGCTCGATATCGTTATATTAATCTGGTTGGAAGTACGACCCTGAGGAAGAGAATCAATTTGATCCGGTGCACGCTATGAAAACAAGAGAAAACTACTTGTCAAATATCGGAGAGCGTGAAGAGAGGATTATATGACAAATTGTAGGGGAGGGGTAACCGTGAGTGGTTTTTTATTTGCTCTGATAGGCCTGCAGTTGTTCATTTCATACTGATTTTCACGCTAGGGTGCTCAGAAAGATGTAAATTTATATTTCCTCTCGAGAGGATGAACCAACGTGAAAATTTGTTCATAATCGTACTGAGGAGATTAATCAACTTATCAGTTTATAAATGCAAAATATTGTGTTTTCTGAATCAAATGGTTGTCGAATATTATATTTGTAAGGATAATCACTGAAAAAATAAGTAGCAATAAAACAACTACATCCTTTCGAAAGTCTTCGATCCTCTACCAACTGTCCTAGACCAACTGTCTAGTAGGTTATAAAGGCACCTGTTTTGGCCACTCCCTCGGTTTTGGCCACTTTTACACTTTTTCGCAATTACTTAGACTTTTTACCAATCAACATGGCAACAGCGGCATAATATATTGCCCGCCATGTATAGCGTATCATAACTAACCATTTTTTTGCATCATAAGCTGATTACATTTAAGTTAAACGCAAGTGAGTATAAGGCAGTGCTGAAACATCTCCAATTCGTCACTATCTAAGTACTTCTGTCCTAAACAGCATTGGTATGTATTAGCGTTTTTCTAGTTAAATAATTAAGTTATACTGACACGTACTATTTTATATTATAAATATAGGTTTAAAGTCAATAAAGAGTAACAAAAAATTCATGGAAAAGCTAGGTTATGTCACGTTTTTGTTAATTTCAAGCCTGGCCAAAACTCTTTTAAACAGTTTTGGCCATTTGCGTTTCATATCGTGGTTTCACTGACCTAGGTACTTTTTTTAGGTATAGGATATGGATAAATACGATTAAGAGCAACTTAAAAACGCCCTGAAGGCAGTGAGAGAATATGGAATGACTGTGGCAACTGCCAGTGAAACCTATAATATTTCAAGGACCACTCTAAGGCATAAATTGGCCCGACGAGCCCCTGAAGGTATAGGAAAACGGGGACCAGATTGTCTGTTAGGGTGCGACCTAGAAGAGCGGTTGTTTGAGTAGCGGAAAATTGTGCGAAAGCGGAATTTCCCGTGAACAAAGACGGCAAATGACAATTTTTTCTATCCTGGAGAAATTTTGGAGAAACTAGATGACGAAAATATTGTTTTATCATCAATGACTAAAAGTGGTGCTGACTGGAAATGGCCACTAAAACAAGACGTACTAACTTATCACAGAGACGATATTCTAGAGTATATTCGCAAAAAAAACAAAGAAATAATAGAGAATTTTTCATCATACAAAGATTTTAGTTCCTGTACTACTAAGTAGTTATTTTCAAAAATGTTCCTCACCTATATGGTTGTATTATTCTCTTGATATTTACATGTGTTCCTAATAATAAAACAATACATTTCATATGTTTCTTAAATTAATAATAGTTTTAAGTTTTGTTCTAATTTTTTAATAAACATTTTTATCTAAATTCTGTGTATAATTTGTTATGGCCAAAACTGCATAATTTAATGGCCAAACTATCTCTCAGCTGGCCAAAAACGGCGAATCTTGTAAATCGGCATTAAATTTGGTTAGGTACACGTGAACCTGAGTTTCTTTCTCATTCTAACTAAAGAGTTTAAATATATATCTATCCCGCTAAGCAAAGAGTATACACATATTAATTTATTAAATACAAAATAGAAGACACTAAAGATGATGTTCATTACCCTATAGCATTTCAAATAATATTAAAGACAAAAATATTGGTCACTTGAAATTCTACAGAACCAGAAATATGTCTGCTTTTTTCCAAGTGTGTTTTTGAATTTACATATTCTACATGATTCATCTGACTCATGGAGCCAATCTGGAATAAGTATTTTCATTTGGTAGTGCAATTTCCGCCGTGTGCCTATATAAAACAATTCTCTTCATAAATAATTCATGTAAAATTTTGAAAATATATTGTGCCTGAAGGAATTAAATCGATATATTTTGTACCGACAAATAACAATCAGTAAAATACATCGTATTAAAAAGTAGTTATATAAATATTATCAAATCAAATATGCTTCATTGTTTTAAAATGATACATTTTACTGACAAAGCGAAAAAAATAGTAACTAAATAATGTAAGAGATAAAAATAAACACACATCAATCAAAAAATATACAAACTTAACAATGTAATACCTAAAAATAAAAATCACTCCACATTTCCATAAAAAATATATACAAACTTTACAATAAATCCTCCTCAATCGAAGCTGATGCCTCTGTTATTCAATTTGGTCATATCGATCAATCAGTGCTCAGAAAAGTAGTTCTCCATAGAGTAATAAGGTCCATCAAGAAAATGAGATTTTGTTCGTTTCCGAAATTGGTCAAGGAAGTTATAGATTTTAATTCCTCTGAAAGGTGATTGTAAATTTTCTTAGCATCGTAAATGATGGACTTTTTTGTTAATTCAAAGGAAGGGAGGTGAACATGATGTCCCGAAGATCTGGTGGAATACCCGTGCTGTGACACCAAGGGTACGGCATGAAAATACTTATGAATCAAGCACACAGATTCAAGTAAATATAAAGAAGGAAGCGTCAAAATTTGATTTTTCTTGAAATAAGGTTTGCAATGAGCTATATTTTTCAGTACAAACATGTAACGAATTGCTCTCATCTGCAATTTGAGAATAGTTCCAAGTCGTGAAGAATTACATGAACCCCAAAAGGGAAGACCATAACGAAGATGAGATTCGAACAATGCAAAACAGGCAATTCTTGTTGATGCAGTATCTAATTCACTTGAGATGGATTTAATGGCGAAACAGGCCGATGAAAATGTTTTAGCTAAGACATGCACATGCTGTGAAAATTTGAGATTTTTGTCGATAAAGAGGCCTGAAAATCTGACAGAATCGACTATTTTAATGGCATGGTTTTGCAGGAATAAATCCTGGGAATTATCTCTATAAAACAAGGCGACGGTTTTATCTACGTTGAAGCAAAGTAAATTTGCTTATTACATATTATATATTGGATAGAGCTTTCCTAAAAGTCACCGATATCAAAGAGAGTGCCGCGCACCTTAAGTGTCATGCGCTGGTCATGTGGCTAGACAAAACTACAGCAGATGGACGAAAAAGTTAATTCAGTGGAGACCCAGAGAAACAAGGAGGAACATAGGTAGACCTCCAGAAAGATGGCTAGATGAAGTGAAGAGAATAGCGGGCACCCATTGGCAGCAAACAGCTCGAGACAGAAACGCATGGAAGAGATTAGAAGAGGCTTATGTCCTGCAGTGGGCAACAATCTGCTGAAGAAGAAGAAGAGATTATATTATAAATTAATACCTAAATTCGAGTCTTCTTCAGATTCCAACCAAGTAAACAATGCTGCCCAGTAATCGATTCCTTTTATTGGAATTCGTGTTTCGTTCTTGGTGCTTCCTCAAAATAAAGTTCTATACCTGCTTAAGCACCACTGAAAACACGAATTCGAATGACACGCATAGATCTCTAGGCTAATATTGTTAACTTAAAAAATCTGCAAGTAGACTACAGTATAGAGAAGAGGTTAAATGAAACCTAAGTTTGTTTGTCTTGAACATAATGATCTACCGCGATTCGTATTTACTATGTTATATTGGCAAATATTGTGCATCTATGTTCAAACGCATATAGGGGACTTGCTTTGAACATTTTTAGCATTATTGTTTAATTTTTTAGAGAATATTAGAAGTATTGTGATTAATCGAAGTGTTCAAAGGTGTTCTTGTGAATAAGTGCGGATTTTTAAAATCATTGAATAATTGTGATTTTATGTCGTATTTCGAGAGTTAATAAGTTCTCAATTTGATTTAATATAAGCAAACCGATTCAATCATTCCAAATGTTAATATAGCTAGACAAGTGTAGGTAGGTCACTTTCTTGTAATAAACGAAGTTTATTTTACGCCACAAAGACGACAAAATGCAGGGAAACTTCTCTTGCAAAAGGTTACGATGCGTTACATGGGCGGGAGGAGGTTTCGAACAACGCGTTACGTAACATTGTTTTCATATTGAAATAAAAAGAGGGAACTTAAATCACTCAAGTTGGGAACCCTTTTCTTTCATGTTTTACGGGGAATCCCTCGATTGTATTGTACGTCAGTTTCTTCCAAGTTGGCAACCATATCCGTTTATGTTTTATGGAGAATACCTCGACTGTATTCGTCGTAATTTTTTTTTGTTCCCGTTGTCAGTTTTCGTTTAGTTTTTCAAACACGTACCTAATACACAGAAGCACATTGCTGTAGTCAGTGTTGTAGATATACTGTAATGTTCTCAAAAGAAAAAGAGGGAGATTTGCATCATCAACTGTTTTTGCCCTATAAGAGCTCTCATGCTGACTTGTTTGCCAACTGTGCCAAAAACTGCCAACGAAATTTAAAAAACTAAAAATGGTATAGCGCCCACGTCCGTGACTCGCAATATTTTTTGTATAAATATATATATATATATATATATATATATATATATATATATATATATGTATATATATATATATATATATATATATATAAATATATATATATATATATATATATATATATATATATATATATATATATATATATATATATATATATATATATAATATACATATATATATATATATATATATACAATATATATATATATATATATATAATATATATATATATATATATATATATATATATATATATATATATATATATATATATATATATATATATATGTTCAGAAAGATTTCCGCGGTCGGAAGTATTTGAAAAACTTGGTTCACGGAATGAACCGCGTGAAAGATTTGAAAAATCTCGACGTTTCGGCTCCTTTTGCGAAGCTTCGCAAAAGGAGTCAACTCAGTTGACTATGAAGAGTAGGAAGGTTGAGACTTCAGAGTTGACAGGAAGCAGTACGGTTAGTGGAGTAGGCAGATTGAGACCACGCAATCGTATTGTTTCCGATTCCTCCTAATTCGGATCGTGGAGTAGGCAGATTGAGGCCACGATTCCGAATTATTCCCCCTTCTAATTCTCCTGAAGATGGCTTCGCAAAAGGAGCCGAAACGTCGAGATTTTTCAAATCTTTCACGCGGTTCATTCCGTGAACCAAGTTTTTCAAATACTTCCGACCGCGGAAATCTTTCTGAACATATATATATATATATATATACTTATATATATATATATATATATATATATATATATATATATATATATATATATATTTATATATATATATATATATATATATATATATATATATAAATTCTTTTTTCATTTTCAGGGCTTCTGAATTCTCAACATACCTACATACATCAACACTCAAAAATACATCTACTTGTGCGTGAATGCTTCATGAAAAACAAAGTAAAATAATATATATTTGGAAAATGTAAAAATATTGGATAGGAACAGCACATACAATAAACGCCTAATATTGAAG
>JARQZK010002203.1:0-30000 GCA_030704885.1 Cynegetis impunctata | reverse complement strand
TATAAACAACACACAGTTCACTTTTTATGGCCACCTTATCAAAAAAAGTGTATTTTTGACATAAATTTTCCAAAAGGTTATCTGGAAAATTAGCCGAAAATCCGGTTAACAAATTTTTATTGAGTAAGTCGAAGAAATGCAGTTCTTTCAAATTCAAAATAAGAGAACCTTATTTCTATTTGACCCCTAATAGTATCCAAAATTTCATAAAATATTTGCTTATAGTGAAGCTCCATATCTGCGTAACTGAATTTCTTTCGTTTTGGGCTAAATTGAGTCGTATCATCAGTAGTTTGAAATACAGAAAATAGTTTTTTAAAATAAACTTCTGCGCGAAATTCTGAAATTTTTTCCAAAAAAAAAAGCCGATTTCGTGAGTAAATTACATCTGAAAACTTGTGCTGTAAGATTTGAAAAACTATTTCTGTTTGTTCAAAAATTAATTTAAAGATGTTTAAAAAATATATAAATTCCTTATCTTGTAAGTAAGATATTAATGCGCGTGCTGTATTTAAAGTTACTTTATCGGTGAAAAACAGAGACATTTTCACTAGTAAAAATTAAACACTGCCAACAAAATAATTTATTTTTTACCTGTGATCCGGTTAGGCAAGGATGTCTCTCATAATTCCGTGAATTAAAACCGCGGTTTTGTTTTCTGTTACGCTGCACCAAATTGTTTAATTCAGGGGTAGGTCGCAATGTTTTTATCAAAACTTTATCTTCATAACTTAGTGCACTAAAGTTATGGAATAACAAATATTCCACTAAGTCACCATTGAAATTTTTGAAATTAACTTCAGTAACCAAACTCATTTTAAAACAATACGCGAGCTATATAAGTAAACACGCCGGCCATTCGACTATACGATCACACAACAATTTCCCACGTATTCACGCGATGTCACACGAACATCTATAGTTGTGAAAGGACGACATTGTATAAGACTTGGTCTCGATCGGTGTTGCCATTTACATGTGTTTTGCTTTTCTATTGCAATGAAGTATTCATTCGGAGTATTTGCACCGTTGTTTGCTTTTCTGTGACAGGCATAATGAACGTTGAGAATATACCTTTCTAAGCCTCCGCAGCGTTGCTACAAATCTTGAAATGAATGAAATGCAGTAAATGTAAATACCTTCTATCGTAATTAATAAATTATATTATATAATGTAGGTTGAAAGGAAGGTAGTTGCATAAAATAATATGATTTTGATTAATATAATATGCTGAATGCTGACTATTCAATATATAATATTTTAGTGATAACACGGAATATTTATTGAGGAGGCTTAGCCTCCTTAGCCTCCTTTGACTAGCCGCCCTGCCCGCCCCTGATATAATATATATATATATATATATAATATATATATATATATATATATAATATATATATATATATATATATATATATATATATATATATATATATATATAATATATATATATATATATTATATATATATATATATATATATATATATATATATATATATGTAAATGTTTTCAATGGAAAGTTAGAGCGTTGGTCCTTGAGATTTCGCACGTATTATATCGAAACTGTTTCACTAAATAATTATGATTCACTGATGATTAACACCACTCTTTCTGAACAACGACAAAATATTATTTCACTCTATGATTTTAAACTATTTGATTAGTAATGATGTTGATATCTATTATCCTCAGTACGTAAACTGAAATAACGTAGCAAAATTTTGCATTCAGCTCTATTAGTTTCAACATGAAAATAAATTCAAAATAAAATACTCATTGGTATTTTAATCTGAAAAAAACCACATAAATTGAAGAACAATTTACTGAAAAACGCAATCAGAATTGGTGGTTATTCAACAAAAATTTAGAGTCATGGCATAAAGAATTATCAATTTTTCGTTGCACTGCGAACCAGTCTTCAAGTATCAAATTTGTATTTTCCGGTTATAAAATGATAATGATTTGTTTCTAATATTTTGTTAAATTTTGATCATCATTGTTTCAGTGATGTTTTATTTCGTCATAGAAGACGAAATAAATGTCCTCAGCAGCAAATCCAGCAGCGTCAAGCAGCGAATTTAAGAGAAAGAAAGAGGATGCAATCTATAAACGATGCATTCGAAGGACTAAGATCGCATATACCAACATTACCATATGAAAAACGGCTCTCGAAAGTTGATACTTTGAAATTAGCAATTGGATATATAAATTTTCTTGGTGAATTGGTTCGGACAGATCGAAATGCAAATACAGAGTGTTTTAATGGGCATAATAGAAACTTGCAGAAGGATGAACCTAGAAAGGTGATTCTCAGAGGTGAGTACGGCATATCTAATGGTGAAGAAACACTTTTTCAGTCCTATTTTCTCCGAAAATAATAGTCAACAATAGGGTATGTGAGTGGTTTCTGAATCCGTTTTAAACCTCCTGGACTACGATTTACGAGATCTTTTGAGTTATAATATATGTAGATATATTATATATTATATAATATGTAAATATATATGTATATATATATATATATATATATATATATATATATATATATATTGTTATATATATATATATATATATATACTTATATATATTGTAACGAGTCAATTCCCCGCTTAACCGCCGCCACTGAATTCTACACCGAAATACCGAGATTCAAGCTATCAAACGATACGTCACTTTTGTTTCCTCTATGATTAATGACTTGCGTACAATGAGAGTATCGAGATAGCGTTGAATTTGCACGTGCACGTATAAGATCCCCTTTTTTCCCAAGCATCGGTTGAAGATACCACATCGTTAGATATTAAAATTATATTCATATCTATTAACCGAATATTTTATTAAAGTTTATTAAAATTTATTAAGTATCTGTGGCGTCTGATAGACGTCACCTTGGCTGAAGTTTAAAAACCACCTTGTCTGGAGCTAAAATTCACCTTGGCTGGAACATTTAACTAAAGCTACTATGAAACCACAGCTGGAGCTACTAAGAAACTAGGGACAAAGATAGGGCAGAAGTCAAGAGTACAATCCACCTAGGAAAAAATTTAAAACGTCGATAGAAAATCTAAATAAAAAAAGAACAGATAAGTCTCACTCTATGTTATAAGAAAATAGTAAATACCTTCATTTTATCTTGTTGTTATTACTGAGAAAAAACTAGAACCCATATATGTTTAACCAATCTCAAATAAATAATCAATTATGTAACCACTCTCCCTTTTAAGATATATTTATGCCCGAGCTAGCAGGGAGATTGGTTAAACATATATGGGTTCTAGTTTGTTCTCAGTAATAACAACAAGATAAAATGAAGGTATTTACTATTTTCTTATTACATAGAATGAGACTTATCTGTTCTTTTTTTATTTAGATTTTCTATCGACGTTCTAGATTTTTTCCTAGGTGGATTGTACTCTTGACTTCTGCCCTATCTTTGTCTCTAGTTTCTTAGTAGCTCCAGCTGTGGCTGGAGCTACTAAGCATAGTAGCTTTAGTTAAATGTTCCAGCCAAGGTGAATTTGAGCTCCAGACAAGGTGAATGTTAGCTCCAGACAAGGTGGTTTTTAAACTTCAGCCAAGGTGACGTCTATCAGACGCCACATATACTTAGTAAATATTAATAAACTTTAATAAAATATTCGGTTAATAGATATGAATATAATTTTAATATCTAACGATGTGGTATCTTCAACCGATGCTTGGGAAAAAAGAGATCTTATACGTGCACGTGCAAATTCAACGCTATCTCGATACTCTAATTGTACGCAAGTCATTAATCATAGAGGAAACAAAAGTGACGTATCGTTTGATAGATTGAATCACGGTATTTCGGTGTAGAATTCAGTGGCGGCGGTTAAGCGGGGAATTGACACGTTACAATATATATATATATATATATATATCTATATAACAATATATATAATAATTTATATAAATATATATATAGTATACATATATATATAATATATATATATAATATATATATATATATATATATATATATATTATATATATATATATATATATATTATATATATATATATATATATACATATATATATTATATATATATATATATATATATATATAAATAATAATAAATTATTGATAAATTTATTGAATGTCACAACAGAGTACATGACAGTTAGTAGTTAATACATATTGAAAGAAAACATGGTGAGAACATGCATCAGTAATATAACATAATTTATGACAAACATTCAATCGAGTAGACCATGAAAGGACAAGTCCTTGGGTATGGTTTAATAAAATACAAGTTTCTTCGAACCGGTGAACATAATGCCTTCAGACTGCTTTCCGTTAATTATCATCATCATAAGTATAATAATTTCTCTAGAACGATTTAAGTTCTACTAAGCCTGCTATAAATGATCGTGACTGTGAGTTAATCCAATTTTGAACCTTCCTCCTGAATAACATGAAAGAAACTGTTGCACGAATCCCATGAGGAAGCCTGTTGAAGATTCTTTGAGCCAGATATACGAAAGACTTCTGAAAGATACTGTTGTGTGCATCAGGCAGCCTATACTGAGCATCAGCCCTTCTGGTGTCATATCCATGTGACGTAAGTTCAGATTAAGAGTGGTTATGGAACTGTGATAAAAGAAGCTTAGTACATTATGTCTGCCTTGGACCCATTATCCCTGCCTCTAGGAACAGTGCATCAGATGAATACATGAGTGGTTTACTAAAGATGATTTTTTTTAAATCTCTTCTGAACAACCTCCAATTTTCTTAAGTGAACACCGTCCACACCACCCGACACCAGAGTAGCATACTCGATCACTGATCCAACGAGTGCATGATATATAATCTTCAGGTGATCCATACTACAGAATCCCTTACAAATCCTGAAGAAAGGTAGAAGCGATCTAAGTTTTCCGACCAAACTCTCAACATGACATTTCCATCTCAAATGCGAATCAAGCGTAATACCAAGATATTTAACTGTTAATTTCTGCTTAACATCTACAACCTTCTGTTGATACTGAATATGAAGTGCATCAAACTGTGGCAAACCTGACGCATATTATGTGAACGGCATATACACAGTCTTTTCACTATAGAAGATCAGTTACTTATGATCGAAGTAATCCAAAAACCCTTTGAAGTCGTTTTCGCATTTTTGCTCAAGTGCACACCAATACGAAATCACTTCACCACAAGTATGCAAAGAAAACATGTCATTCAAATAAATACAGAAAAGAATTGGACCCAGGACGATACCTTGTGGGACACGATGGTTCAATACTCTAGTGGTACTCTTGACCGCCTATCTGACGGATAATCTTTCATTAACTTCAAGGCATTACCTCTAAAACCAATTCTCTCCAGGCAGTCCAACAGGCCAACATGAGAAACGGCGTCTAAAGCTTTAGAAAAGTCCACAAATATACACATAGCAGGTATACCACAATTTAATGCCCTGTATAGTGTATACCTCACCAATAAGATGAGTGAGAGCATCTTCCGTTATATATAAATATATATATATATATATATATAGATATATATATATATATATATATATATTTGAATTATAATAACAGGCCGTTTCAAAGTGAAAACCGACTTCATTAAACAGTTGACAATTCGTCACGAAATTCTGGAATTGCTTGAAAGAAATTAATTTGGCGTCTATGAATTGATAAGTCAAAAATCAGACAACTATGTTTCATTCGTTTTTTTGTGACTTTGACCGTCTTCAGTTACTAATTACGTGCTTTTCAGTCCAATATCAGCAAATTAAATTTTTCCAACATCATCCACATCTTCAGAACATCCAGCCAACTATCAATCACATACACAAGAATCATTTTTTCAAGAAGAGGTGTAATTTTGAACATTCGAAATCATGTGTAATTTCTTTTTGAAGAAAAATCCTCAAATTAAATAATTAAGAACTTGTTATGTACATTACGTTTCTGTGGTTTCCCTTACCATCTTATATGACTGACTACTGATATTGGATTGAATAGCACGTAATTAGTAACAGATGCGGCCACAGTAGCATTAAATTTAATGAAATAGGTAGTCTTTTTTTGATATTTCAATAAATTTCTCCTTGAATCAAATGATTAGGAACATATTTTGTACTCTTTATGGATAAGTGTTTCTTGGTTTCCCTTTCCATCTAATAGTGGCCGACCTGATTGCTGATATTGAATTGAATAGCACGTAATAAGTAACAGAAGAGGGGCACAGCTGCTAAAAAACTGAATTTTTTTTCGACTTTTCAATTTAAAAAAATTGATTAACACTGAAATAATTTCATTTTTTCAAACGTTTTGAAAATGTTAATTCTTTAATGAAGTAGATTTGAAAACTCAAATGGCTTTTGATTCGACTTAGAACTGGATTTTGAGCATAAACGATTGAAGCAATTTGGATTATGTTGTTTTATTTCCCAAAATTAATCTTAACTATGAATTTAATACTCTCAAGAGTTCAACGACAAGATTTACACAATTTTGTATTTCGTTTATAGGACGTTATGAAATAATGTAGAAATATTGAAGATTGAACTTCTTTTCATAATTTTTATTAGTGATTCAACTTCTTCTGGATTTTTTATTTAGGTAGAATTAGGTATAGTAGTTTTCAATCATTGTTCAATGAATATAACAGGTAATTTAGGCATAAACGACTTCAGAAAGGTAAGCATAATTGTTAGAAAATAATTTTTGAAATAATATTTTCAAAAAAAAGAAGCGTGTTGGATCCTGAATAACAAAAAAACATCAACATCTAACTTTTTATTTTTCACAAATTTTGTATTATATTACAAAAAAGAATTTTAATAATATTCTCTGAGAGATTTTTTTTGATTTTTTAAATTCATCTAATAGGACAGGAAATTTAGATCTTTATATCAATATTTCTATTATTTGAGTTGGATGATATGAAACACGATGTAAATTTAAAAAAATCTGTTCAGTCAAATTATTTATGGAAAGTACAAAAGTTTTTCGGTGACTGTCTGAACTAACAGAGTTCGAAAATGTTTTTCATTGCAAACATACCGCAGCTGTTTACATGGTTTGCAACAAATTGTTAAAGTGGCTGTACTTCAAGCCACTCTACGAATTTTTCTTACATTTGTCGAAAAGAGCCATATCATTTTCAATTTGAAAATGGTTCGTATGGAATCGACTATCTTATACCTACTGAGTAAGCAATTGGATATAGTATTTAATGGGCAAGAATTTTTTGAAGATATTTTTTTTCTGTCTTATCCATTTTCGAACATAACAAATTGGTAAATTTTATATGACATTATAAAGTTCTAATTTTAGTAATTTGTTTAATTTACAGTTTTAGTTTTTGAACTTTTTAAATTGAGTATGCATTCCATTTCATTTATATGATATGTAGTCACTATTGCACTGCAATATTTATACAAAGTTCTGTGAATAAATTTTCATAAGAACTAGTTTTTCATGATTTAATGAAATGAGAGTTACATTCAAAAAGAAATCGAAGGAATACATGTTTTCATTCTGGAACAATTTATAGCAATCGCATATGCATTCTTTATTTTTTATTCATTAATTATGATGTAATACGAAAATTTTAATTTCCACTTCTTTTGGAAAAAATATTCGAACCGGATACAGCTGCTCCCCCAGGTACCTAAACAAAAGTCGATTTTAGGGATGTGATGTGCGTTTGCACCGTCATCATCATGCACCCACAAATTCTAGGGGTTGTCACTCGACCCGTGACCCAGATGTAATCAATTACAAATTTGAAATGTATATACCCCTTGCGTAAATTGTTACAGGTTTTAATACAAGTACACGTATCTCTTTAAATATTGATATATTTTCGCTGGGATTCTCTAGATAAATGTTAATTCAGAAGCTAGAAATAGTATTCGGCAATCAATATTTAAACGCTGCAGCTGGATAATATCAGAAAATATCAAATAGGAAGCTTTCCTTTTGAGATAAAAGCTATTTCAATGCTACCGCCATGTACGTGAACAATAAGGGTGAAGAGAATTCGGATGGTGACGAATTGTTCGTCACTTCAGTTGTTCAGGTTTCATAATGCTCATTTGGCAATTAACTGTATCGATTCGATCTGAATCTGTTCTTACATTATAATGAAAATATACATTATATATTCTTCAAATTTGGCACTTTTGCAATAATAATTAGTCAAATACTTGAAAGAAAAATATAAATACAAGAAAAAATGAAAACTTTTAAATGCTGATCATTGAGGTATGAATTTGGACAGAATAAATTACTTCAAATAAATCATGAAGATGGATTATTATTTCGATCTAAATTATAAGATGGCGGAAAAATGAAATGAAGTAATTTCCGCATAAAACTTCTCCTATCATTCTGGAAGTAACTATATATTGTTCATATTCAACTTCCGATTAGATATTTTTGACATAACTTTCGATGACCACTGTACTTATACAAAATATAAAACATAAATTCAAATGAACTATAACGTTTTCACATACAAAAATTGATCCCCTAAGTCAATTTGAAGGGGCTGTGGTGGAGAGCGAACCCTTAAAACCCACAGAAAAACATGAATTATCTATATTAATATTGGAGCGGTTGAAACAAATTGTTTCATTTCCAAAAGGCATTTCCTCAAAATTAACTAAAACCAAATACGAAATTTCAACCTACGTTACTTAATGTGGAGGAGCTGTGGATAAAAACATAGGGTTTTATGAAAAACTAAAAATCAAGAAATATCTACATAAAAAAGACGGCAGTTAGACAAAAGGTCGATACCGCTTAAAAGCACCTAACATCAACTTAATTGACGAATACATTTTCAACCCTCTAACTTGAATCGAAGGAGGTTTAGAACTGAAAAACAGAGCTATTTGAGTGGAATTCACAGAACTAATAAAAATCGAAAAGAAACCTGGAAAGCGCTTGAACGGTTGAGTGTCCATTCCAGGAAATCAGATATGTCGTTGCCTCCTGACTTGAGTGACGCGGAAGCTATCAATTCTTTTTTTGTGAACTCGGTTGATGCATTGGCATTGTAATGCCTGGTCCTGGTGGTTAAATGATACACATGTTCATTCTATGCTTTGTCTTTATTTGTATAGACTCTAGACTATATCGTTAGCCTCTCGGCCAGCGTGACGGGTCTCCAAGTCTTACTTCAGTCTTACTATATCTCAGAGATTCCCTCTGGTTCTTATATATTCATGTTTATACAATATACTGCTGACGGGCGACCTTGCCCATACGTGCAGAATACAATAATAATATAAAGGTGTAACTAAACATCCTTCGTTTACTATGGAGTAACGTGACACTGGCCTACTTACAGTCCACAACCCTCTAACTTGAATCGAAGGAGGTTTAGAACTGAAAAACAGAGCTATTTGAGTAGAATTCACAGAACTAATAAAAATCGAAAAGAAACCTGGAAAGCGCTTGAACGGTTGAGTGTCCATTTCAGGAAATCAGATATGTCGTTGCCTCCTGACTTGAGTGACGCGGAAGCTATCAATTCTTTTTTTGTGAACTCGGTTGATGCATTGGCGTGCCAAGTGGATGTTGATCTTGTGCAATATTACAATACTCACAAGATCAATTATGATTTGAGTCCCTGCAAAATTGAACCAGTCCTGGAGCAAGATGTTGTGGAGGCTGTAGATGGTATCAAATTGAATGCCGAAGGTTCCGATGGGGTAACCCTGCGTATGTTGAGGTTGTGCTGTCCCTATTTGTTACCATTTATCGCTCATATATTCAATTGTTGTCTTCTTGAGCGATATTTTCCTATAAATTGGAGAAATGCAGTTGTTTTACCGTTGCCAAAGGTCTCAAATCCCAAATCTTTGTCTGATCTGAAGCCTATCAGCAGGCTTCCAGTGCTTTCCAAGATTTTCGAAAAATTGATTTACAATCAGATGTTAAGCTTTCTCACAAATAATGAACTATTTTCGGATTGCCAGTCTGGCTTCAGGTCTGGTCATAGTACAACTACAGCATTAACTAAGGTACTAGATGATGTATTTCAGGCGTTGGATGAAGGTAATACAACATTACTGGTCACGTTAGACTATAGTAAAGCCTTTGATACTCTGGGACATGATCTATTATTGGCTAAACTGAGTTATTCCTGCTTTTCCATGGAAACCATAGGTTTAATTGAAAGTTACCTCTCCAACCGATGTTAGTATGTTGTTCTGGAGGAAACTGATTCCAGCGCGGTGCCGCTGCCACGAGGTGTTCTCCAGGGCTCGATACTGGGCCCGCTCCTGTTTTTACTTTACACTATGGATTTGAAAGAACTCTCTGGCGATTGTTGTATGCATCAATTTGCTGATGATACTCAGGTGTATGCAAGTTTCAATAAAGATAATGCTGATATAGTCATTACAGGAGTTAATGATACCCTCGATAAAATATTTAAATACTCCGATAAACATGGTTTGAAATTGAATCCTTCCAAATCACAGATGATATATCTGGGCAGCCGAGCGCATGTAGCTGATGAAGTCGTAATCAATGGTGTAGTTATTGAGCCCTGTAGAACAATAAAAAATTTGGGACTATTAATTGACGATGATTTACGGTTTAAAACACATATTAAACAAATAGTCCAGAAAAGTTATATTAATTAAATAACATTAAGAAATCTTTACCGTAACAGGGCAATTCTAAACAAGGATTTAAGGAAACAGTTATGTGAATCTTTAGTTTTGAGTCACTCAAACTATGGAGACCTGATTTATGGACCGTGCATTGATATTCGAACCTCAACTAGAATCCAAAGAGTTCAAAACTCATGTGTTCGTTTCATTTGTTCTTTGAGAATGAGAGATCACGTAACACCATATATGAAGGAACTAGGATGGCTTAGTATGCGGGACAGAAGGAACCTTCACTTTGCGTGTTTTGCCCATAAAGTTTTAGATAAGGGAACTCCTTCTTATATTAGAAGAAAGATGACATATCGGTCGGTTGTCCATGATGTGAACACCAGAAATAGGAATCTCCCTGTGATACCCCGGCATACGACTGCTGCGTTCAGGAGATCATTTTCATACTCTGCAGCAAAAATACTCAACTCTATACCATTAAACGTCAAAAAGAAATCATCCTATGGATTTAAGAGAGCTTATAAGGAATATCTTCTGGTCCTTTGATGATTGGTTTTATATGCTTGGTTTTATATTCTTTTTAAATTATTTATTGTTGGTGTTTTTTCTTCTGTGCAATTCATTTATGTGCGTCTTACATTTTAAAATTTGTTCAAATTTATATGTAGACATGTTTTGTATTTATTTTGTGTAACTGGTACTCGGTTAACTAGAGCAGTTCATCTGGACTTCGGCGAGGATAATTGAAATAAAGACATATTATTATTATTATTAAGTGCAAATATCCTTCAAAAATCTGTTTCCCTTTAATATTGTAGGTACAACCTATAAAAGCCCTAGATGGCTGAATTTCGAATATGTTGTTCATAATTAATTTTCACATGTTCGGTCCATGAAGTTTCCCGCCACTTCCTTCTCCAATGTTTGAAGATGCTCAAAGTTTTACTGAATTTATCCATACTGATAAAATTCAGTCATTAAGAACAACCCCAGATACCAAGTTTCAGCTCATTAGATATAATGGGGGATTCTGAAAACGCAAAAATACTCCGGAATATATATATATATATATATATATATATATATATATATATATATATATATATATATATATATATATATATATAAATAACAAAGGTAGTAGGATTTTTGGTTCAGTTAAACAATCTTACGATTATATATATTTCTATTTTCATTAACGTTTCGGTCTGTTACTTTGACCTTTATCAAAATGATTGCATCAATATGTTACCATCACATAATTAAAAATTTTTCACATAAATCACAGAAATACATTAACAATTTATAAATACTACGCAAAAAAAAAAACTTGACAATGATCCACAGTAACAAATTTAAAAAAAATTTCGTCTACATAGACACGTCAGCCTTCGCTTTTAGTTAGAAAGTTTCTCAGGACTTTCTGTGATTTATGTGAAAAGTTTTTAATTCTGTGATGGTAACATATTGATGCAATCATTCTGATAAAGGTCAAAGTAACAGACCGAAACGTTAATGAAAATAGAAATATATATAATCGTAAGATTGTTTAACTGAACCAATAATCCTACTAACTTTGTTCTTTAAATATAAATAAAATGGTTCAAGGATATAATGAAAATGACTATATATATATATAGATATATATATATATATATATATATATATATATATATATATATATATATATATATATATACCAGACGTTAGAAAAATCTATCAAAGAACATGGTCGAGGAGGTATAAAACAGGTTTGAAAACCACTCTGGCACCTCACTGTTATTTTTCGATATAGTACAATAGACTTTTATTTTCGGGGAAAATTATGTTCGCAATAATTGAATAATGACATTTATTATTTCTCTCTAATTTTTTAAAGGTGCTGGTAACTCTTATACGGTGCATTCCTTATCTTGGTCACGAATCAAGGAAGTAGGAACGAATGGAATAATGCACGCTAAAGTTTGGATTCCAGAAGATCCCCGAGCTATCCAGGAAGGAAATAGCTCAGCCTTTGGTCTTTTGAACAATTGATTATCGGTATTCAGAATCTGAAATTTGTAAAAGTAATTTTTAAAAAAACAGATATGTCAATAAGTAACTCCTCGCGAAAACTAGTCGAAAATATAATCGATATACCAATCACCAAGTAGGTAATAACCGCTTATTTTTCAGTATTAATATGTTTGGCGTGAAGTATATATAAGTGATGTATATATAAAAAAATATTGTATATATAGACTGAAACACTCGTTGCAATATCATCTCAATACCAAAGAGAATATTTGAGTAATATAACTAATCTGACTAGATGGATTTTAATGAAAATATAATTAGATATTATAGGATAGGTAGATATTTAAGAAGACAAATTGTTCTTTTCTAGTCATGCCAATTTATTTATTTAATATTATATAAATTATTTACTTATTGTGATTTGTGGTTGTTTGACTACTCCTTACTATTTATGAAGAATAAAGTTATTTTTTTGATGGTGCTGATTTATTTAAACTCATTCTTCTTCCAATGTTTTGCTAATTTACATTTATGAATTCTAGGTTTATATGAAAACAATGTTCAATAACTTATTAATAGCTTGATACATAAATTGACTTCAAGCTGTTAGTTGTACTTAATTATTTAATACACTACCTCTATAGTCAATCAGATACTCTTTATATATTTCAAATTAAAATTAAGTACTGTTGAAACTGAATGGATGAGAGTGGACAATTTTGCGTCCATTCTCCAGACAATGCATTTCCAAGTTTCTTCGCAAGTTCGTCATTCACTTTAACACATTGCGTGCCACGTCGCTCATATATGAGAGACACCAAAATTTCGCAGAGGGCCACGTCGCTCAATTTTGAGAGCCACATCTCTCAACATCTCTCACTGTTAGGCCATGTATATCAAATATAACACCCGCTACCGTGTATTTCTTATGGGAAATCATGAGCGTGGCCTCTAGGCAAAGTAATATGCGTCTTGGTTCGAACAAAATCGGAAAGATAAATTTAATACAAAAAAAAATTGAAAAAATATTTATTTTACGAAATATCAACACAAAATTCATTCTGAAAAAGATTATTTTTAGAACTTAACGAAAAATATCAACACAAAACTCATTTTGAAAACTCTTATGTTCAGAATTTAACAAAACAAAGCAAAAATTTTTTTTAACTACGAAAATTAAATACCGGAAAACTTAATGTTTTTCGTTAAAACTTAACGCACACAATTGCGGCTGTCCAGGGCACTTGTCACAATAATTGTGAGTCAATTTGGCTTTCGATTTTGCAAGTGTACGTCCTGATTCCTTCTGAATTTTCGCATAGCACAAGGAACACCTGCGACGAATTTTTTCTTGTGACAGAGGTATTAGACTGTAGGTTCTAATAATCCGTAATAAATATGGTGATACAATGGAATATACTATAGATAAACATAAAACTATGAAATATACAAGAGAACGAAATTGTCTGTAGGGTCAGATACTCCGAAAAAAATTTTATAATAGGATAATAGAAAATACACAAACATAAAAATATAGCAGATAAATTCGATCCCTATTGCGACGCAACACAAACCGTTCAGTTTCAATCGTCAAACCTGCAAGAAAAGAGAAAATACTGAAAAACATGCGTCGATCAAATTTGAGAGATATAGCCAGCAGCTTAAACATCGCGCATTTTTTGCTACAGGGCCACGTCGCTCATATATGAGAGACACTGAAATACTACAAAAAATAACTCAAAACTACAAAAAAAACACAAAACTGTCAGAAAAACATTTCTTTCAGCTTATACATATAAATATTACTAAAATGTGGTTTGGCCTCTGGGACTGTTCTCTCGATTACAACGGTGGCACGCAATGTGTTAATAGAACCATATTTTAATTAATTTTTGTCTCATTTTACAGGTATTGAGGAATAATATGAAGCACTATTACGGCTGATAAAACTTTGAATGAAATAAAAAATCTGTAATTTCTTCTAAAGCTTACAAATATACTTCAGCAATAAAAAATACTAAAAAAGCTCGTGAGCAACAGAACTATTTCACTAAGGATGCATTTTCCATTCATTTTTGTTCTTTTTACATACAAATTTTTAATCCTCGTAGTCAATTTGGAGGAGCATTGTAGACAAGCTAAACCTCAAAACCCACGAAAAAATTAAAAATTGTCATACATTAAAATGAAGGCAGTTAATAAAAATAGTTGAGACCACTAAAAGGCACTTCCCTGATATTAACTTAATCCACGTAAGAAATTCAAATCGTCTAGCTCAATTCAAAAGGTAATACCACAAAATAGGATTTACCTAACGTCACCTTAATCGTCCTACGAATTTTCAATTCGTTAAATCAATTTGTAGGGGCTCTGTAGTTGCAAAAATCCTTAAAAAATTGGTTTTCGGATATGTTTTACATAATTTTACACAATATTTCCACATCTTTTGTCACCAGTTTTCGACACTTTCTTTCCCAAACCTTAAAAAAGCCAATATAAATAAATATATATATATATATATATATATATATATATATATATATATATATATATATATATATATATATATATATATATATATATATATATATATATATATATATATATATATATATATATATATATATATATATATATATATATATATATATATATATATTAATATATAATAGATATAATATATATATATATATATATATATATATATATATATATATATATATATATATATATATATATATATATATATATATATATAATATATATATATATATATATATATATATATATATATATATATATATATATATGTATACATATATATATATATATATATATATATAGGGTGAACCACCAGGAACTGCATCGATCGATATCTCAGAAACTGAATGTAGAAAAAAATAGAAATTTTGGAAACTTGCTAGATGTCTTGGGGCCTACTCAGCTAAAATATTTCCTTTATTTCCGGTTATACCGGAAATAGACCCTAAGTCGCTTATTTTGAATGGGACACCCTATATATCATTTTTTAATTCTACTCAAGATTCTACTCAAGATTCTAGGCAGATTTTATGCATCATGTCCTATACCTAAGACTAAGCGTTTTTGACATATTCAAATTTTTATGTCAAAAATGACTATTGCAAGCCCTAATATAATTATCAATTGCCTAATTACTTACTTTAGGTTGGATCGCTGGTTGATAATGAATTACATAGATAGATATTGTATAGTATTTGGATGAATAATCATACAGGGTGTTCAAAAAATAAGATCTAAAATGAGATTCAGAAAACTGATGATAATAAATTTTTTAAATGGAAACGCCCCATTTTTCTTATTTTGTAGTATTTAGCATCAAAAATTAAGGTAACTTTGTGTAAGGTTATCTATACCTAGAATTTTTTGTTTTCTAAATATTGCCAATTTTATATTTTTATGTGGCGATTTTGCATTTAATCAACAATAAACAATAAGATCTAGGATAGCCACGATTGTATTTAACATTTCAAATCATCGTAATGGCGCCCCGGTTAAATTATACAAACGAAGGTTATTTAAACTTATTTATTATTTATGGACAATGTGATGAAGTTATTTCAGGAACATGTGATACATTTGTGACACTATATCCTCAAAAACAGAAACACATGAGTTTTGAAGTAGACTATTTCGACAACTTGCCCCTGGCTGATCTTCGAAACCTTTTCTATCAAAATTATGGGGGGCACCTACAGATAATGCCCATTTAGTCAATAATTATCTGGAAAACTTATCTCATGGATAGCCAACAATGGACCAAATTTTTGGCCATCTCGCTCCCCAGACCTATCAGTACTCGATTTTTATTTATGAAGAACAGTGAAAAATAACGTGTATAACACCGCAGTAACCGCTATGGAATTTTACATAAGGTGAGTAAGTACAGCATTTGAAGAACTAGACCACCAGTCAATAAGAAGAGCCACCCATGCACAATTGCGGCTTAGATGCGCAAAATGTCTAGAAGTTCAAAGACACCAATTCGAACATTCACATAAATTATTTTTTTAACATTTCTATTTCCAGTTTACGGTATCAATATTTTCATTGTTAATAACAGGTTTATTTCTGTACATTTTTCCTTTTCGTGTCCAAAGTTCTTCAAGTTTTCTATAATTCTTCTAATAGTATTTGGTGATGGTTTTTGTTTTTGAGGATATCGTGTCACAAATATATCACATGTTCTTGAAATAACTTTATCACATTGTCCATAAATAATAAATAAGTTTAAATAACCTTCGTTTGTATAAATTACCCGGGTGCCATTGCGATGATTTGAAATGTCAAATACGATCGTGGCTATCCAAGATTTAATTTTTAACTGATTAAATGCAAAATCGCCATATAAAAATATAAAATTGGCAATATTTCGAAAACTAAAAATTTTAGGTATAGAAAATCTCATACAAAATTACATTAATTTTTGATGCTTAATACTACAGAATAGGAAAAATTGAGGGTTTCCGTTTGAAAAATTTGATTTTCGTCAGTTTTCTCAATCTCATTTTAGATATTTTTTGTTGAACACCTTGTATGATTAGTTATCCAAATACTATACAAAATCTTTTGATGCAAGTCTTTTTCAACAAGGAATCCACCCCAAAGTAAGTAACATAAGAATCCTTATAGGAACAATTGATAATTATATTAGGGCTTTCAATCGTAATCTTTGACATAAAAATTTAAATAAATCAAAACCGCTTGGACTTAGGTATAGGACATGATACATAAAATCTGCTAGAAACTTGGGTAGAATTCAAAAATGTAATAATATATAGGGTTTACATTTAAAATAAGCGACTTAGGGGCTATTTCCGGTATAACCGAAAATGCCCAATAGATGAAAATATTTTAGCTAAGACCTCTAGCATGTTCCTAAAATTTCAAATTTTTCCTAAATTCAGTTTCTGAGATATCGATCGATGCAGTTCCTGGTGGTCCACCCTGTATATTTATATATATATATATATATATATATATATATATATATATATATATATATATATATATATATACAAGGGCGTCGCCAGGTGGTGGATCAGGGGGGGGGCAGATGATATATGGAGAATGGGCACAGTATGAATTTTGAATACAGTTAAAAGCAAAGTTATTAATAATAGAATAAAAAAAATTTGGGACAAAATATTGGATTAAATAATAGTAAAATCAAAAGAATTTGGAGGCAATCAAATTGTCCATTGACAGTTACAAGATTTTAGTAATAAAGTAGTTGAGAGAGATCTTTTTTTCATTTAATTAAAACACAATGTTCGTGGGTTTTTTGTAAATTTTTCGATCACTTTATTATGAAAATCTTGTAAGTTTTCATCAATAGTTTTTTTCTGTGCACATTCATCATGACCAGACCATTGAGGCTATATTCCCCCATAGTGCTTAACCAGGTTTTTAGTCTCCTGAGTCTGCTAAACTACCTACACGTTATGCACGGTAGAGCGATCAAAATTTTCAATGCTTTTTGGTTTTTGCCTCTTTTAGGACATCAATAACGTTTAGATCAACTTCTTTTTCAAAACTGATTCCCGAAAAAATCTAATTATATCTTTCGTGATACCAGATTTATAGTTTGTGGGACGAGCAATGAAAGAACAAAGCTTTCGTGTATTTTTGCGTAAAATTGCTTGTACCCTGGAGTCTTTTCCGGATATTGTCGAACAACAGTCAAATCTAAAACCGTCGCATTTATTTGGATTAGGGTCTCCTTTTGTCAGAAACTCATCGATGCTATATGCAATAGATTTTGCATCCAGTCCTTTCAGCTCAACAAATCCGACAAACATTTCTTGGACTTCGTTGGTTTCCTCATCAAAATATCGCAGCCCTATCGATAATTGTTCAGTACCAGAAATGTCAGCTGTTTCGTTCGATAATACACCATATGCTTCTGTTGCTTTTACTTTCTTCATAATATCTGCCCTAATGACCGCTCCACTAATGCCGAAAACTTCATTTTGAATATCAACCGACCGATAGATTGCATTCTTTTTCCCATGCTCAATGTGTGTCTTCAAAACCAAATCTCCCGCGTCAATTAGCAACTTGTATAAGTCCTCGAGAATATAATGTATACCTTCCAGAGCTAAATCATGCGACCCTCAAAATGTAATGTAGAAATTGATAGATGATATAATTTTTTGGTTTTCTTCAATAATATCCTGAGAGTATTTGTTGAGTTGCACATCTACATGCACACTTCCGAGAAATTATTTAGCAGCTTCCAGTGTCACCTTATGGAAGCGGGTTTCTATGTGCTTCTTGCACTGCTCGTGAAAATCTTTGAACTTACAAAATGGCCTTATGATGAATGATCCGAATAGACCCCGAAAAGTGCTTGAATTTGGCGGAAAAAACGTACAATATATACGAAATGACCCTTTTTGGAGCCTGGAATAAGCCAACCATGGAGAGTACGTTTCCAACCAAGAATAATTAAAATTTGTCTTTAAATGTGTGGCGTCTTCCACAAAGTTGTATGTCGCAGAAGAGGACCAACCGTTTTCCAGCAATTCCTTCTTTTTTTCGGTTGATAACAACGATGCTCGTCCAATAAATAGACCGATGTCATTTTCGTTGCAGTCATCTATTGAAGAATCGGGATCGAAGTCCAGATCTTTGGATGAGCAAGGTATCGGCAGGTCAGCCTCGGAATTGTCATAAGGACTTGTGCCTTTATAAGAGTCCGGAACTAGTTCCTGAGACTGAGTATCTCCCGTTGTGGTAACCGACCTAGATTTATGAAATATTGTTTCCATTTTGTTCCTTTTTTTCTTTTGAACTTTTTCATCCTGTTCATCGCTGTCACTGCTTCTTCCAATAGGCTTTTTCCTTCATAAATTCACTGTGAAACAATATACTTCATATAGGTAGGTAGAAGAATGATAACTGAAAAATCTGTTCCCTTGTATATACCATACGAAGTGTTTTGAATCACTATCCTAACTAACTCCATTGGGTTCAAAGCAAACAAACTTCAAAGTTGAGAAATCTGTACTAAAAATTGTTCATTTTGATGGGTATCCAAGCAAACAACTTTTAGTACCTATAGGTTTTTCAACTTTTACAGATTATCAAAAAAAAACATAACGTAACAACACAGTTTATAGCAATGCTGGCCATAACGATAGCCAATCAACTTAGAGAATGATTCGAGAAAAGATTACAATTATGGACACCGCGAACGCTCGCGTCGGACTCAGTCTTAACTCCGACTTAGGACAATAGAACATTGATTTCTTTGCATTTGACTACATGAATCTCTAGGGGGGGCAACTGCCTCTACCTGCCCCCCCTTAGCGACGCCCTTGTGTATATATATATATATATATATATATATATATATATATATATATATATATATTTATTATAAATATACATTTTTCATGTCTGATACATGTATATATATATATATATATATATATATATATATATATATATATATATATATATATACATGTATCAGACATGAAAAATGTTTCGAAAATCGTGGTCTAGGAGGTCTAAAATGAATAAAAATATTACTAAAAACAGTATCCATAAAATCCTTCCAAACTGATTATGATAAATGGAAATATGAACGTGGATTGAGATCTAGAGATTTCTTGTTTTTTCGTGGTATTTGAATTCTCTATCAAAAACTCTTACGATTTAGTCAATAAAATTGAAAATATTCAATTGCCACTTAATTCTAAATTGATGTCCTGGGATGTAGTTAATCTTTTTCCAAGTATACCATCCAAGGTTCCTTTAACCCTAATAGAAAAGTTCCTTGATAGCAATCTTGTTAATCCTTTCATAAAATCAGATAAATTGTCGCTTTTGGAATTATGTCTGGAACAGAATTATTTTAGTTTCAATGATAAAATTTACAGTAGTACTGAAGGCTTAATTATGGAAACCCCTCTGAGCCCTTTGTTGGCTGAAGTATTCATAGATAATTTGGAACAGTTAATTCATAATCATCCTGTTAGTCGACAATTTGTTTATTGGTTTAGATATGTGGATGATATTATTTGTTGTTTCACTGGTACTCTTAGGCAACTGGACTGCTTTCAAACATTCATTAACACTTCACACCCTAATATAAAATTCACTCTTGAGATGAAAAATGATAACTCAATTAACTATTTGGATTTGAAAATAACAAAAGTAGATAACAAATATAATTTTTAAATTTTTCGCAAACCATCGCACACTGATAGCGTCATACATAGTACTTCCCTACATCCATTCCAACACAAAATGGCAGCTTTCAATAGTATGGTACATCGTTTAGTAAATATTCCACTTTCAAACGCCAATTTTAACATCGAGAAAAATATAATTAAACAAATTGCCGTAAATAATAATTATGATCCCATAATAATAGACAATATGATAGATAAAAAGTTGTTCAAAAATGCGATTAGCCAGGTGTACCCCCTTACTAAAAATAATATCAAATATAACATCCTCACTTTCATCGGAAATTCAAGTAGAAAACTTAAATTTCTCTCATCTAAGCATAACATTAACATTGCTTATCGTACCGGTAATAATTTAGGAAATCGTATAAAAAATAATAAATCCAAAGTTCATAAAGATAATAAATCAGACGTTTATAAAATTAATTGTGGTGATTGTGATAAGTTTTACATTGGTAGAACTTTCAGAAGTTTTCAAACTAGAATTTCTGAACAAAAACGTAGTTTTGTTAAATTTTAAAATATTAAATACTGACAGTAAGGGAATTAAACTCAATTTTTTAGAATCATTACAGATAAATAAATACAAGCATTCCGGTATTCTATTGAATAGCCAAATCGATCATACTTCAAGCCCCCTTCTCAATCTTTTCAAAATTACCGAACTACTTGACTAGCAGTTCAGAATTGGTTTTTCCTATTCTAATAATTATTTGTAACCGTCTTCTTATTTACCCCTTCTACACAATTTGTCATCTCTTTATTTCTTGTTTTCAATATAACAGAGGAACATAGTTAGTTTCACCGAAACGTGCGTCATGCGTTATTTCTTTTAATAAATGTGTAAATTGTTATTATTAACCATTGTTTTAATATGTCAATTAGTTTCAACTGTTATTAGAGAATTTCTGGAATGAGCTTCAAGTTTTCGCCATTTCTGATTAACTGAGAATAAAATTAATTTTGTGTGTATAATTTATGCTTCTGTTTTATAGGATTTCTGCTTTATTACCCAAATCGAAAAAATTTGAACTGCCGCGTTATCATTATTTCATACATTCTAGTCGTAGGTATATTTGAACAACTTTGAGGGTTAACATAAAAAGAAGTTATATTAATTCTGCCCAATAACTCGTGAATAATTTATCTGGTTTTAGTGCCGTCAGTTCCAGAGATGTTTTCCGTTTTCTGTATATATCCAACATCTGGGAGTTCCCACACGGGAGGACGTCAATATTTCCCGCCAATTCTGATTGGCCGCACGTGTCTCTTCCCACAAACTTTCAAGATGGCACAATGTTAATTTGTTCCCCACCTTCCACAAAAAGATCCCAATTCCATTGCACGTGCAAAATCAAGGACTATTAACAATTAAATGAAACAATTCACTTATGTGTTCTTAGTAGATTTTCCAAATTCTTCACCATTAACGCTGACAAATGGGTTTCATGTAGGAGCCTTGGCTATTTCATAAAGGCACAAACCTCCCAACTAAATTCATAATTACGAATGAAAATTATCTCATCAATAGGTATTTATTTATTAAACATAACTCTACAAAACAGCTATAGCTGATATCGCAGGTAATACAGTGTATTATTTTACATTTTATCACATAAAATTGGTTTAGGTAAGTTCATTCAAGTGTAGAGTAAGTTGCCTTACAAAGCTCCCATAGTTCTCTATGTTTCTTATTTTGTCTGGCAGTTCATTGAAATATTTTATTGATTGATGAATTACTGATTTTGTTCCCATATTTGTTCGCAGTCTTGATGCTTGTAGTTCATTTGTCCCTCTGGTGTAATGTATCTTCTCATGTCTGTATAGATCTAGATTGGTCTGTGTTTTTACATTTTTAGATTTAATTTTATGTAGAAGTTTGCAATATTCAAGTTTTTTCAGTTTGTCGAAATTAAGCAGTGTCAATTTCTTGTAAAGGTCTGTAGTGCTTTTATTGTATGGGATATTGTAAATTACTTTAATGGATTTATTTTGGAACCTTTGTATTCTATTTAAATTAAATTTAGATGTGTTACTCCAGACAACAATTAAATACGTTAATGCAGATCGTATATAGGCATTATATAGAAGTGCTCTACAGTCATCTGTAAGTTCTGCATTCATTCGTCTTATTGCACCAATAAGACCCGTTAACTTGCTACTTAGTATTTCATCTATATGTTCATTCCAGTTCAATTTATTGTCTATTTTAAGTCCCAGGTATTTATATGTGTTTACTTCTTTTATATATTGCTTATTAATTTTTATTTTTATGGGTTTGGTCTTTTTGTTTTTTTGTGTTATTTTCATGAATACTGTTTTCTGTGTGTTTATGACAAGTCCATTGTGGCACAACCATTCATTATGGTATTAATTGGATATTTAAGTACTATAGTTCTTCTTTTCATTTTGAACAAAAAAGATGTTCAACAAAAGTATATAAATATACTTGTTGACCTATTGTTTTTGAGTTGGAGCTCTGTTTGCATTATACACAATAATTATTATGTGAAGATGTAGAGAAATGCTGACTTTTCGATGTAGCTGCACATACGGCGATTTCCCCGATATATAAGAAAAAAGACCATACTCAATTAAAGAATTATAGACCGGTCGCTCTTCTATCGGTCTTTTCTAAGGTGCTAGAAAAATTATTCCTCATTCGTCTCACTTCCTTTGTTGATAGTTTTCTTTTATTATCTGAAAGCCAGTACGGTTTTAGGAAGAACAAATCTACTCAGGATGCAATTTTGTCGGTATACAACAGAGTTCTCTTAAATTTTGAGGAAAGGAGGTTCTGCATGAGTATCTTCTTTGATCTCAGCCGCGCTTTTGACACGATAGATGTGGATACTCTGCTGTTCAAGTTGGAGAGGATGGGTATTCGTGGAGTACCCCTAAATTGGATAAGGTCTTATCTGACTGGAAGGTCGCAGACGGTGAGAATATCGGAGAGGGGTTCGCAATTTTTATCTCACAGGGAGTGGTTGCACTCTGGAGTGCCTCAAGGTAGTACACTGGGTCCGATTCTGTTTATATTGTTGATAAACGATTTAGTGGAGTTTTTAGAAGATAGTGGGGTGGTTACGCTCTACGCGGACGATAGTTCTGTGCTTATATCTGCTGCAAGTATAAATGACCTTTCTTTGCTGTCAAATAATTGCATCAGCAAAATGAATGAATATTGCTCGATAAATGGCCTTATTCTCAATGAGAGTAAAACAACTCTGTTAATGTTTACTCCAAATGGCACAAATAGGTGCCTCAGTCCATTGGTTAGATTGCCAGGTGCTGAGTCTCTGGGTCTGTCTGATGAAGTGAAGTTTTTGGGTGTTACGATGGATGATCATTTAAACTGGAAAAATCATGTAGCGGTATTGAGCGGTAAACTCTCTTCGTTAAATTTTGCAATAAGGCAACTTAAGAACTATTGTGACCTGAATATCTTAAAGATGTATTATTATGCTTCAGTCAACTCGGCGCTGGAATATGGTATACTTTGTTGGGGAAATAGCACCAATGCGGATTATATTTTTAAAATTCAAAAGAGAATTGTTCGTTCAATTTTTGGTCTCACTAGATTAACGTCATGTCGTAATTTTTATAAGAGTAATTTTTTAACTGTACCCTGTATGTTTATTTATGCTTGTGTGATCTATATTAAAAGAAATTTATCTTCTTTGGTTAGCTGTAGTGATGTGAATCAATATAGTACAAGGAGGTCTACCTCGCAGTTGCTTCATGTACCTTTTACACGTTTAACTCAAGTACAAAGGAGCTGCAATGTATTGGGTATAAAAATATTTAACCACCTACCCGACAGAATTAGAAAAATCGATAATCTTAGGCCTTTCAAATCAGCTGTTAGATCACTACTTTTAGATAGAGTATTTTATTCCGTTGACGAATATTTTACAGAAGTATTAATGTGATTTTGTGATGTTCTTTTGTTAGTATTTGTAATGATATGTATACTATTTCATTGTAAATACCTGTATAGTGTCACATTAGTATGTGCAATTTTTCTGTTGACACTTTCCCATATTACTTTTATGTAATCAGAGGAAATAAAACTTATTATTATTATTATTATTATTATTATACAACTGCTCTCTTGAGAATATATTTGATCATTTTCGTTTATCAATTGAATTTCGCTGCGAAATTGGTTTCAAATAAGATGTGAAAATTTAAAGTAAAACTTACTATTGCATATCGTACGAAATAGATAATTTCTATTTCGAATTGCATCTCAAAAATTATGAGAGTGCTATGCAAATAAATTATGCACAGTCTCATGGTAAAATTGGATAGTATTGATATTCACCTTAAATGGAGATCTAGGTTTCAGTTCCATTATGAATAGACCTTGTAAATATAGCTTCTTTGAACACATGAGTATTTTGTATTTTATTTTAATGTATATATCTCTAATCCTCCCTTTATGGCTTAGGATCATAAAATAATTGACTTATTTACCTTGATATTGATATTTTCATGATATTTAAGTTCACGTTTCCTTCTAGCAGTACCTATATTGCATAATGTATAATATATAGGTATATCAGCGTTTCCACGCATGACTATTTCTATTGATTGAAAAAAGAGTGAAAAAATGTAGACCATAAGAGAAAAAGGTGATTTTAAATTAGTCAAAAATTCAATTACATTTTGGGTCGTAGGTACTAAAAAATTGATTTTCCGATCATTGTGGATAACACAATGATGACCATTTTGGTTACCCTGAAACAATTATATTAATTATTGTAGTAATATTTTCGATACAACCTAACCATTAAGAAAACTATTATGATAAAAATATCATTATAATTGCTCTATTAACTATCATCGTTATCAACACAGAAAGTATTATAATGAATATATCACGTAGTGATATTACAGTTTGAGGTAGGTAACCATTGTGGTTATTATTCTGAAAAATATAAATACCTATATTTTTTTATAGTTGTAGTAACCATAATTGCAGTTTTTTGTAGAAATCGTTGTAGAATCAATTATTGTTGTACCGACGTAACTATATATACTAACTACCTAACTTACTACCTACTTCAACGATTATTTCTTAATTCATTGTAACTATTGTGACTATTCCGTTTAGTTGGAAATCCTTCATAATAACATCGTTCTTCACATAACACTTATTTTGGTAATTAACATACAAACTATCATGGAAAAACTAATGTGATATCAATTATGATGGCAAATATAGGTCGGTAGTAGTGAACATCGTAACTGTATCAAACTATCGAGATGGCTACCAAGATAACCACTGAAACGGTGAAAAATTCACAAAATGCAGCAAAATCAACAGACTATTTGTGATACATGGTGGAATGAAATATTTCAAAAATTTTTATAGAAAAATATAATTCATTTTGTAACATGGAACTTCTGTTTCTAGCTACCTACCCGTCCAGAATATCATAGAAAAGATATAAGTATATATTTACCATAACGACTAAACAAGTGAACGGAAAAGGAATTGAGGAATATTCACTACGAAATTTTCTTACTTTATAAGGAGATACAAGCAAACGGAAAATCCTTTTAAGAATTTGAATTGAATTGGCATTTACTTGGTGAAATTTTATATTCATAACTTCATAAAGAAACCAAGAACTAACTTTTCACAGGTTTAAATAAAATTTAATGAGTAAACGCGTTTCGTCATAACATTGACTTCATCTCGTACTAAATTAGGGTATTATAAATCAATCTATTTATACGAAAAATTGAACATAACACAGGGGGGTTCTTAGAGAAACTAAATAACAATAAGCAATTCATTCAGAGCTATTGGTAGGTACATTGAACAGATTAAAAAGAGGAGAAGGGTTTACTTATTCAAGAAAATCATACCTTTAATCACAATTATAATATACTACAGTTAGAAAACAGTCTCCACAAAATATATACATCAATAAATATAAAAATTCCGGAAACCTAGTTGACGACCAGATTGAAGTAAACCCTTCTCCTCTTCTTAATCTGTTCAAAATAGAAATCTTTTTTATTAGAAGGAATACCTCAACTTTTGAATGAAATATTATTTTTGGGTAACTGCCTGGAAAGTATACAATTCTCTGATGATTTTTTCTTTGGTGAAGTAGCACTTTTCTGACCTATTTCGGTAAGTCCGTATTGAACGATAGACGAAAGCTATAATAAACCGGAATATATATATATATATATATATATATATATATATATATATATATATATATATATATATATATATATATATATATATATATATAAGACAGAATTCTTCGTGTTATCGATATACGTTCGTGGCAATAAAATGAAGTGAACTAGGACATTTATTTGAAACTAATCAAACAAACCTCCTAGCGGAGCTGGTTATACGAGTTCACGAAACATCGAAATATCCCCATATGCCTTCAGACGGCAAATGTTAGAAATATTAAGTTGTTTATCACAATCAACGGAAATGATAGACAGACTGTTTCGCCCTTGTTTGGGGCTCATCAGTATCATCCATCCATCGAAAGTGATAACCAACCAAATATTTCAAACGTTCTTATATTGTCCTTCTAGTAACACAATGTCATTTAAATATGACACAGCGCCACCAGTCGGAAACAAATCAACCACGTCTCACAGATAGATGAAACATTTCGGCAACGAGAACTAGTACGTCCCGACACCCGGAGGTGGGTAAATTTTGCATTACTTACATCCAATTGATGTGGCAACCTTACTCTAGCTTACCGAATATAGTAACCACCTCCGGGTGACAGGACGTACGAGTTCTCGTTGCCGAAATGTTTCATCTAGCTGTAAGATGTAATTGATTTGTTTCCGACTGGTGGCGCTGTATCATATTTATAAATTTATATGATATTGTGTTACTAGAAGGAGAATATAAGAAAGTTTGAAATATTTGGTTGGTTATCACTTTCGATGACTGGATGATACTGATGAGCCCCAAATAAAGGCGGAACAGTCTGCCTATCATTTCCGTTGATTGTGATAAACAACTTTTTATTTCTAACATTTACCGTCTGAAGGTATATTTCGATGTTTCATGAACTCGTATAACCAGCTCCGCTAGGAGGTTTGTTTGATTAGTTTCAAATAAATGTTCTAGTTCACTTCATTTATATATATATATATATATATATATATATATATATATATATATATATATATATATATATATATATATATATATATATATATATATATATATATATATATATATATATATATATATATATAATATATATATATATATATATATATATATATATATATATATATATATATATATATATATATATATATATAAATTATATATATATATATATATATATAAATATTATTATATTTAATATATATATATATATATTATATATATATATATATATATATATATATATATATTTATATATATATATATATATATATTGACTCTGAAGAGTAGGCAGATTGAGACTTCAGAGTTGACAGGAAGCAATACGGTTAGTGGAGTAGGCAGGTTGAGACCACGCAATCGTATTGTTTCCGATTCCTCCTAAATTCGATTCGTGGAGTAGGCAGATTGAGGCCACGAGTCTGAATTATTTCCCTTCTAATTCTCCTGAAGATGGCTTCGCAAAAGGAGCCGAAACGTCGAGATTTTTTTCAAATCTTTTACGCGGTTCATTCCGTGAACCAAGTTTTTCCCATATATATATATATATATATATATATATATATATATATATATATATATATATATATATATATATGAATAAGCATTAGTCGTGTTAACGGTACACGTATCGTGGTTATTAAGTGAAACTAGGACATTAATTTGAAACTAATCAAACAAACCTCCTAGCGGAGCTGGTTATAATAGTTCACGAAAGACTGTTTCATCAGTATCATCCATCCATCGAAAGTGATAACCAAACCGTTTGAAATGTTGGTTTGCTGTCGATAACGCGGTAGAATTTTATATATATATATATATATATATATATATATATATATATATATATATACATAATTGTTAAGGATAGACGACTGTGTATGTTGAGGAGAGAAAATGCTTAAGACTGCATACCTGATTAAGCATTTTCTCTATATATATATATATATATATATATATATATATATATATATATATATATATATATATATATATATATATATATATATATATATATATATATATGCAAAAAAGGCAACAAGTTACTAATTGATAAAATCTGACGTGTCATAGTTTTTTCATTTTTAGTTCAATTTTCAAAAGTTTTCAGCAAACTGTAAATAAAATTTTTAATTTCAACTTGCCCATTCAGTCTTTTGTTGAATGCTGGCTTATTAGTCATTATACAGAGTGAATTGGAAGTTTGTTGTTAAATCCTATTGTTAGAACATCTTGTGGACTAATTTCCTAGTTAAATTCTTTCAACATACCAATTTTGTGGAAAATCATTTCTTTCCGACATTTTGTTTTTTGATTTATGCCCTCAAGTGCACTAGTTCATTTTTAAGAGATATATCAACTCAAAACAAAAGATTACCAAATTTTAAAAATGTTCTTTTTTGACGAGATGGCTTTGCTCATTGTGCCATAACGTCAGTTTGCCAGCTCAGTTCATGAGTCTAGCAACGAGAAGGCAACAAAATTTTGGTCAGTTATAGTGATAAGCAATTATTGTAAAATTTATTTATGCAAACTTATTCAATTCAAATCAAAAATTAAACTTCAAAAGAAACTCAACTGTAATTTAAATAACCTGAAGAAACGTACTTTTTACAAAAAATTCAGCTTAATATTTTGTATTACCACCTATATAAGCTTATTACTGCCTGCATACGTCGGTCCATACTGTCAATTAGGTAACGAATAGCACTTTGAGCAATGTTTTGCGATTCCTCCTAAATTGCTGAACTAAGCGCATTTATCGTAGCCTGAGCTATTTTGCGATCTCTGACTCACCTACCAAGCTTTTCCACACATGCTCTATGGTGTTGAGATCAGGCGAACATGATGGCCAGTTCATTTTGTTAATACCTACATACTTCCGCGAGGTATGGTGTTGACCACAAAACTGTTTGTATCTGGTGGTCGAGCAATTTATCCTACATCA
>JARQZK010002202.1:697500-698608 GCA_030704885.1 Cynegetis impunctata | reverse complement strand
TCATCTTTGTGTTTTTCTCTATGCCCAATAGTTCCACATTTTCAAAATCTGGTTGATGGTTTTCGACATTAGCATGGACCGTTAATGCACATGTGTTTTCATGTGTCATGTCACATTTTACCTTATATCACAATTTACTTTATATACGACATTGGATCTATCCAGAGTATTCACTCTGTCTTTGAGTTTGGTAAATAGTGTTCTTAAAGAATTAAATTTTTTTGCTGTTAGTTTAAACTTCTTTTTAGGTATTATACTTTTCAATCTTTTTGTTAAATGTTTCTCATACGGTTGGACTGTGTATTGTCTGGGTTGTACTTCTGCTCGATCTGTGGTATTCTCTGGACACTGCTGACTCTGATTGTGAATTTCGCTGGTGTTATTGGGAGTGTTATAAAGGATTTTCTTTAACAATTTTTTCGGTAACAATTATTTAGTAACAGTTCTTCTGAGGTTTTTAAATTTTCTGCTCTCAGGGTATCATTTGAAATTCTTAAGACTCTGGTACATTGCTTTTTTGAAGTAGTGCAAAAAATAAACTTTTTTTTTTCTGGTTTAACCCATAGATGGCAATTTTTGAATAGTAAAACAGAACTGAAATTTACGTTAAAAAGTTTGAGTCAGACTAGATGGTCCTGCCACTACGATGCTGTTAAAGCTTTAAAAAATAACTATGATAGCATTATAAAAATTTTGAAAAGTTTTAGCGAAAATGAAGAGGAAATAGCTGATTTCCGAAGAGAGGCAACAAATTTATTTAATAAACTGGCAATACTTGAAACTACAATTTTGATTATTTTTTGGGAACAAATTTTGGAAAGATTCAATTCAGTTAATAAAAAAATATAGAGACCTGGTTTAGATATTTGTGAAAGATATAATTGGGTCATTAAAACAGTATATTAGCAACATAAGGAAACAATAAGATCAAAAGCTAAATGATTAAGTAGAATACAGTGATATAACTAAGGGACGCATTGCATCAAAGTATTCTGATAATTCTAAGAAAGTTGCAGTACACGACGCACAAAAGTTTAAAATAGACATGCTAAACGTTGCACTGGATTAACTGAATACGGATTTGAATCAAAGAAGGCAAGTATATGAG